>APFE031308611.1:1551-37460 GCA_000404065.3 Pinus taeda | reverse complement strand
CTCTAATTCCATGTATTAGTTGTGCACAAGTCAAAATATTGAACCATGTTTTGGGGTATTCTACACATAGTTTCTAAACATGGCATTCCTTGGAATGGTACTTAAACACAATAATTAGCAAAGAAATTTGGTGAGAACATAGAGGAATTCCCTATACAACATATCCAAATTTCCTACCTTTTCCAAATTATGAGAGCACACTAATCTACACTCTAGGCCTTTGTCAGTGTAGAAATAAAATCTAGAACATACTATGCATTGGTTTTGGATATGCATGCAACATCCAATCTTGTTGAAAATTACTGAGCATGTATAAGTATATGTCCTTAAGATCATCTCAAAAATTTAGGCCTTGATTCTAAAATATGAGCACATGCTAATCAAAATATTAAGCCAATGCATGCATAGAAATTTCTCTACATATTTATTCTAAGCTTGGGCATGGGTCTAAACTCAATATATTCTTCTAAAAGCTAATCAAAATATTAAGCCAATGCATGCATAGAAATTTCTCTACATATTTATTCTAAGCTTGGGCATGGGTCTAAACTCAATATATTCTTCTACAATTTTGTGTTAAGGTAGAATGACTTTTTTCTATATAACAAAAAAAATTCTCCAAATTAAAACGTATGAAGGCACACTAATTAAAGCACTAGACCATTGTATGTGTGTTGAAATTTTGAAAAAGGATTGAAATAAAACTAAAAACATTTTCAAGTGATGTAGGATTTCCAAAACCCCAAACATACTTTTGCATCACAATTCATTTTGACATTAAGGGGGCCTTTATCAAAAGTAAAGGACCGTGTAGAATAACTTGGATATAATGAATATTGTGGGATAGAATAAAGTAAAATATCTAAATTACTCACCCACTCACATAACCCTAATATCAATATTAAATAATATGTTCTACATGATGATAGTCATACCATGGTTAGTTCTAATACCAGGTCAAGAAAGAAGATTCTCTGGGTGAAGACAAAATGGGAAGATAGTGATGAAATTATCCTTAGGGGAATATATCGAGCTAGACTAGGAGTTAATGGTAGATGGGGATAAATTGCCACTTTTTGGTGAATGAAATAGTTCTTTTTAGGAAGAATGTTTCTTTATCATCTAAAGGAAATGGTAACAGAAATAAAGTTGGAGGTGTTGATGGGATGATATCCCTAAATATAAAAAAGGGAATTAGACATATTGTTACAAATGTCTCCAAAAGGAAAATATCCTCAAATGATGACAAAGGGGTAAAATATGAAGCACATCATAATAATGCTAATAGTATGGAAATGGATGACTTTGATACATTACTAGTTTGGGAAATTATGCAAATTGAAGAAAATAAGTTGATATCATGGGATGTAATGCAGCATGAGTTACCCACTTTTGAATACAATTCTATTACATTTCACCATGTAAGCTATGATAAATATAATAGAAAAATTTATATGGGAAGGGTCAATATTAGAGGAAAGTGAAAGTGTTGGGACATAATGTTATGAACTGAAATGCACAAAGGAATTAAATATCTATATAAATAATGTGTATGATAAGAAACAACAAGAAAATATTATATTGAAGAAGAGGATTTTTGAAACATAAGTTGTTATGAATCTTGAACCCTTATTGATGGAATTCCTTGCTATCAAAGGACCTAAGGAGAATCTAGAAGAAACACCTGAGACATCTTCCAGGGTTAAATAACTCAAGAGTTATTACGTGGAGCCATAAAGTTGTTACTATCAACATCAATTATGGAATGGTTTTATGTTTTGAGTTGTGTATGATAGTTAATATAACTTTTGTACTTGATAAAATGTTTTGTGCTTGGAGACAATCATTTAACACTAAATTGCAAAAGGATACTAGTTTTAATAAGAAATTTGTGTGTACATTCACTAAACAATCTCACCAATATGAATGGTTATAAGAGACAAAAATAGATTCTTCATCAAATAATAGATTGAAACAAATTTAATGTGGTTGGGATAGTAACATTAATATATTGCAATAGTGAATTTCCACATGCAATATATTAGAAGAATGAAGAACCCATACATTTTTCAAATTAGTTCGTATTGTGAAAGATGGAGGGACCTTCCCTCATGAAAAATGATAAAATTTATACAGAGGTACTTGAAGTAGACTTAATGCAAAAAACACATACCTAGTAGTTTGGAATTTGATAATGTCACTAGCATTCATAAGGTTGAGATTTGAAAGTGGATATAGACTTTGTTGTCGATAATATGGAATATATTTCCACTTCTTTGAAGTAACATGTTAAGTTATGTAGTATTAAAAATGAAATGTTTTCACCATGAATAAAAGAAGAAATATTATGCTACCCCTTTCCCCACCCTACCCCTTGCCCCGCGCACATGAATATATTAAGGTATGTGTAAACAAGCCAATGGAATAAATCTCCAAAATTACCAAAATTCATGGAAATTATGGTAGTTGAGTTTTATGAAGAATGTTATTTAAGAATTATATATATATTATATATATATATATAATTTTTGTTTTTGTGTTTTTTTTTAAAACAATAATTGATTTTATTTAAAGAGAAAGAATGACCGGATCCAAACAACACTATTACATATTGCAACAACCATTTTTCAGGCGACTCAGTCTCGACAAGGCCCGAATGGATCCATTGGCCATTCAATGCAAAACAGCTTAAGTACTCTGGTGTAGTTACAAAGGTTCTTGTTCAAAGCGCAGAGGCCACAAAAGAAAAGGGAGATTGCATAACCAGATCCGATCTCTGGTGGGAAAGACGTGTCCTCTATTCTTGAGAAATTTCTGAGCATCTTCGATCTGCTTGTGTTGCTGGAGCAGAGAATTTTGAGTGCTGCCATCATGAGAAACTGCCAGTTGTGAGCATGTTCATATGTCATTGTTTAGATGAGTGCGTGGAGAAGTAACACAGATTTTGATTCTGTTTTTGAAGCTAGATCAGAGTCATCACACACAAATTAAGGTTCTGGTTTAGGAACTGAAGTAGAGAAGTCTAACGCTGCCCACATGAGAATATGAAAGAAACCACTTTACGGCTTGCGATCTACAGGAAATGAGCTCTGAGTATTAAGAGTTATGTCGTTGTGGTATGGTCACTCCAAACAAGCGATGCCATCCTATCCAATAAACCAAGCTTCTGGAAATTAATTCAATCCATAACAGCAGAGCTCCGAGCCAATTCAATCCATAGCAGCAGAGCTCCAAGCCTCTTCAAAAGGAGTCAAAGAGGTAATGTGATGTCTGCATTATATGTTCTGAGACACCAAAAACGAGTTATATCTTAAGGAGATATAGCGCGGATGCCACATAGTGTGAGCTACAGGAGGATGGAATGAAGCCTGTGCCAGATTTTTGGGCACTCGTTGTAACAATAAAACTAGGAGTCATTGCCACCAACGACTGTTATTCCTCAGATCAGAATTATATGTTAAGGAATTGGGTGCCATTCTGAAGCTTCATTGTTCTTTGACAGGGCACCTTGGGCTAAGAGGCAACCCATGTTTTCACTTATGTCGGCTTCCTTATTCATGCTTTAGAGAATGTGGTAGAATGAATTGGTATTGAAACTATGAAACACTTTCCTTAGTCTTTAAAGAGTTTTATTGAGCGCTGGGTTATTAAGATAGTCACCTGAGTTGAGGATCTTTATTAGCTTTCCCAACATCCCTACTAGGTTATTAGTGCTCAGTCCTAAGCCTTAGCTGAAGTTGTCTCTTTTGTGCCCATCCAGTGAGTAGATTACTCCCCTTGCTCCTGATATCCCTGGGTTTCCCTTGGAGGCTCCATCAAAGAATATCGTAACTTTGCCCTAATTTTTCCACCACTTTTGGAAATCCAATTAAGATATTTAAAGCCTCCACTCTGGGTTGGGTCGATGCAAGGAGGGGTTCTTTTCGTTGCTGACACGCCTCAGGGACTCACCGAGCATGGTGATCTCTTCAGGGAGGAGCTCATTGTCTTACTTGTGAGGACAATTCTCATAAGTTTCCAACAACAATGCTTTGGCTTTGGCAGCGACTACGTTGGGGGTTTCTAGTATGTTGTTGAAGTGGCTTCATCCTAGCTAACCACACTTCCCAGCAGATGAATTTTGGAATTGCATACCATATTTTGGTCCATATTGATTTTCTCTTCAGAGCGTGAGGGTAGCGCTCTTTCCAGGAAGTGAATAGACTAACCACTGAGAGATGCACTGGAATTTGGGCCTTGAGCCCCAACATTGCTTGAGACCATACTTCATTAGTAAAGGGACAATCAACAAATAGGTAATCAATTGTTTCTTGAGCCGAACAGTAGAGAGGGCATCTGTGACGTCCTATAATTCCATGCTTTTCTAATTTATCTCTAGTGAGGACCCTTCTGTGCATGAGAATCCAGCTAATGAAGTTAATCTTTGGAAGGCCAAAGGGGTCCCATACATGTTGCCAAAGCAAAGGGGAGTGGACCTATGGATGGTGTACTTGGAGAGTTCCAAAGCCTTGAGCTGCTGAGTGAGCTCCGGTCTTACCCCAACCCCATTTTGAATAAAGGTGCACTGGAGCCAGACCTAATATAGCTGTTATAAATAGGTGAAGTTGAGGAAGCAGTCTATCAGGGAGGCGTTGGAAGGCCCAGTCGGTCCAATTCCCCTAGGAATCCTAAGAGGAGATGTCAATCAACTTGTGAATGTCGTTCTGAATAAGCCAATCACGCAAATATGCAATTTAAGGGTGTTATAGACATATTTGGGCACTGCAACCCCAATCATATATGTCCATAAACCAAGGGCTTTTGAGTCCCTAAAAGTGTTGATTCATACCCTAAAGGAGCAAGGTCAGTTGATTACGTCATCTCCCAGAAGTTCTCCACAGAAAACTGCTCAGAACTGGTCAAAACTGGACCATACAGACTGCTTAGTGCAAAGGGTGTGATGCATCTCACCTGCCACATGCAAAAAGTGTGATGCATACTGAAAAGCCCTTCTGTAGGGTGCGATGGGCGAGAGTAGACAAATGGCATAGACAATTTACAAGGTGCATGATCATGGAATCTTCCAGAAACTTTTCTTGTGACACTTGCCTCTTTGAATTCACCCAAGGATGAGTAAGAGATCATCGATCTCCAAGTGGAATCAAGAACTATCAGAGAGAAGACACTAATCAAAATCCCAGAAGCTGACTCACCCCCCTACAATCATCTATATATGGATCCCTCTTCCCAGAGATCCAAAGGCTCAAATTTTGTATCTTGTAAGGAAGTGCTGTTGGTTTCCTGGTGGAGTATCATAGTGTTGGGTGATCTAAGCTTTTCATGAGGTGAAGAAGGGCTTTCATGCTGGGAGGATGACGCTGGGTCAGATCAATGGGTTGTAATACTCTCTTCTAATCTTTATATCAATAAAGCTATTCAAGTTTTCCCCCACATTCTTGTATGTCTGATAATATATGCATTTGTGTGGTCAATATATATCTGGTCTTATATTGTTTATGATTGTAGATCTCTGCACTTTGAAGGTATTATGTTGCTTTGACTTTACAGGTACTCTTTGAAGCGTAGTGGTCAAGGAGAGAGTGCAAAGATCTGTCAAAGGGGAGAAGGAACAAGCAGGGAACCAAGCAAAAGATTGAGGTTGGTATTCTTTGCTCCTCTCCTATCTACTTCTCGTAAAGGAAAATGAAAGTAACTTTAATTTGTTTGTTTTTAAGATAGCTACCCGTCTTAGTGGGACTAGCAGCTCTGCATAGACATTAGATTTCTTGATAACAAAGGGGCAGATTTTAGAGGTTGAGAGCAAATTATCTTGTCTTCCCACAACCCAATTCTTTTTCCGTTTCCATGGATTCTGTAGAGATAGTATTTAAAGAACTCCCAACCTTGATTGCATAGCTTCCATAGAGTTTTTCCTTTGCAAGCTGCTCCTTCATCCATATTATTTATGGAGAGGTTATGCATATATTTTTTTATTAGAACTTGACTTACCAAATATCATTGATTTGAGAATATTTTCCAGAGAATCTTTCCTCCGATAGCCAGATTAGCCAACCTGGGATCTCTTATTTGAAGCCTGCCTTCTGATAGAGGCCTTTTCACAATGTCCCAACTTACTAGATGATTTTTTTTTGGTTCCCCTTTCCTCCTTGCCACAAGAAGTTTCTAATCAACTTAGATCGCTATTCGGTGATCATTTTTGGAGCTAAAAGGAATGAAGCCTGATAGATTGGAAGGGAGGAGAGAACATATTTTATAAGGATAAGCATCCCGGCTAAAGTGAGCCACTGGATGCCCCACACAGTCATTTTTGCCTTGATTTTGCTAATAATTTCCATCCAATGAAGGGCCTTGCTAGTTCTCAATGTTAAAGGCAGACCTAGGTACTTGAGTTTTTCCCAAGAGGCATAGCCTATGAATCCCAAGGCTTGAACAATCTAGTGAATAGTTTGCTGGTATACTAACCAGCCATACACAATGCTTTTCCTCCTATTGACCAGAGCTCCAGATACTTTGCAGAAACTTTGGATGACTTCGTTTAAAGCCTTTGCTATTTTAATGGAGGCACCTCCCATAAAGAGAGAGTCATCAGTGAATAAGGCATGGTTGATTGAGATTGTTCCTTTTATTGCCTTGATGCCTTGGAGAGTTCCCTTTAACTTATTTGCTGTCAGCGTTCGACTCAATGAATATGCCATCAAAATGTACAGGAAGGGGGATAGCGGGTAGCCTTGCCTTATGCTCCTCGAGGCTTTGAATTAACTAGACAACCTGCCATTTACTAAAGGAGATATCCAAGGCTCTCCTATACATCCTTTAATCAATTTTATAAAATCAGAACTGAAACCAAAAGCATAAAGAACTTGGAGGAGGAAAGAATGCCTTACTCAGTCAAAGGCGTTCATCATGTCCAACTTAATGAGCATATCTTGCTCTTGACGTTGTTGGCTAGAACGAATGATTTCCTACACTAGAATCACATTATCCAGGATGTGCCTTCCTTTAACAAACCCACCTTGATTGGGGGAGATGAGTTTTTCCAGCAGCGGTTTTATTCTATTTGTAAGAAGCTTGGTGAGGATTTTGTAGGATGCATTGCATAACAAAATTGGCCTAAAGCAGTTGAGCACCATCGGGTTCGCTTCTTTAGGGATTAGTGCTACGAAAGTGGAGTTTGTGCTTCCTCCCACTTTGGCTTTTTCGAGGAAGCCTATGATCATTCGAAACAAATCAGCCTTGATGATGTCCCAACATATTTTGTAAAAATGAATGGAGAACCCATTGGTTCCTGGAGCTTTGTCAGGTTCCACCTTCTAGATGATGTTGTTGATTTCGTCTTAGGTGAAGGGCTTTAGGAGTCTTGAGTTATCCTCCTCATTAACCAGTATTGCGATGTGAGAGAGGAAGCCTTGTGATTCCTCATCAAAATCCACACCTTATTCCTTGTACAGCTGCTGGAAATGAGAGGTTGCAACCTCTTTTAACTGAGTTGTGCCTTTGAGGATAGCCCCATCCGATGAGGTGATTTCAGCAATGTGGTTTCTAGAAAGACAAGATCGTATTTGCTTGTGGAGGAAGGCTAAGTTTTTGTCTCTAAACGCAAGCTAGAGATTACACGATTTAGGCCTCGAGGATCCTTCCTCCTTTCTGAATGAGCGAAGAGTGCCGATTTAGAGTTCTTGCTCATTCTGAATTTTTGAGCAAGTGAGGTCTTGCTTCTCCTTGTCCATTTGCAAGTCGTGCAATTTCTTGCTGTTTTGCTTTCTATGCGTAGTGGGAGAGTCAAAGGGATTTTTTATCCATTCTTTCAAGGTATTTTTGGTGGCCTTTAACTTTTGTTCCCACACATAGCTGGGAAAACCAAGAACAAGGGAGGACCATGCCTTCTTGACTGTGTCCATAAAACCTTCCTTGTCTAACCAGAGAGGGCTAAATCAGAAGGGGATGGGTCCCAATTTTTCTTCTTCTTCAAATAAAAAAAGAATAGGCTTATGATCTGATGTCATCTTTGTCATAATTTTGGTGGAGATGATCATATCTTCAGAGAGGAAGGAGCTTTGGAGTAGAAATCTATCCAACCGTGCAGATATGTGCTCCACCCTAATTCTGTTATTTGACCAAGTGTATAGCTACTAATTTTTGGCTGTCCATTAAATCCCATTGCTAAATAAGATCTTCCACTAATGGGAGGTAGTGGTCCCTGTTGCTGATACCTCCTCTTTTTTCCTTTGAATTGAGGATAAGATTGAAGTCTCCAGCTAGAATAATATTCTTGGGGGAATAAGCGTCAAGGAAATCATATAGGGTTTGCTAGAAGTCCTTCTTTTCTGCGTAGAGGAAAAGGACGTAAAGGTTGAAGAGGGTGAAGGTAATCTTTCTGACAAGGTGCCAAAGCTCAATGTAGATCTAGTGCTGCATTTGGAAGGAGCTCACAAGTATGAATTTGTCTTCCTCCCAGAGGGTGGCAAGTTCACCGCATGTACCCTTTGCACTTACTGCTTTGCCCACTTTTGTTTTCCTTTTTACTTTGCTGAGATCAAGAAGGGCTTCCCCTTCTATTTTAGTCTCTTGGAGCATGAGAATCTCTGGAAATTCTGATTTCAAAAGGTTCTTCACAGCTTCAACTTTTAAGGGATTCCCCAAACCTCTGTGGTTCCAGAGACTAATCACATTATTTACTAGCAGAGGGAGGGGCAGTCCCTCCCTTGGGAGGCCTGTTTCTAGTATTTATACCAATAGACATTTGAATCATGGCCTAGATGCATTGCATTTTTTGTCTCTCCATCTCTTATTCTCTTGCCTCTCTGTGGGATTTCCTCCCAACTCTTTTTGAAGGCCTCTTGGTTGTTTCATCTTCTAAGGATCCAAAGTTCTATGTGGTCTTCTTCCTTGTCATATCTGCATAGGATGGGGGGCTAGGGCCACCTCTTAGGATTTCGATTTAGAGAGGGTTTGTTTCCTCTTGTCTTTTATCTTCTTCCATAGTATTGACCTATTGTTCTTCCTCTTCATCTACTGGATCTGAGAGCTTTTCTAGTGTACTGAGTATTTCAAAGGGATGGGTGGAAATGTCTACTCTTGGAGGGACTGAGCTCCCCTCACCTTGTGCTGAGGGTGGGGCACCACTCCCTATAGACAATTCTTTCCCTTTGGTTTTGCTGTTATGCTTAGCTAGTGCTGGTTTCTGAACCTGTGTCCATTGTTCTCCTTTCAAGTTTTCTGCCTCCTCCTCTGATTTCTTTTTGCAATGCCTGACAAAGTGCCCATAGCCATGGCAGTCCCTACATTTAAATGGGAGTTGCTCGGAATCTAGTACTTGAATATGAGACCAATTAACCACCGTGAGCTTTATGGCTTCAGGGAGGCCTTCCTCCAAGTTAACTTCTACACAGATTCTCGCACGGGAGTATTGATCCCTCCTTTCTACTCGATTAATGTATTTGCCAAGTTTATTGCCTATGGTTTCTAGAGATTTGGGATTCCAGTAGTGCAATGGGAAAAGAGGCAAGCACACCCAGATGGGAACAACTGAGGGCACATCCTGAGTTAGATCGAAGTCCAGTGTCCATGTATTCAGGTACAAACCCTCAGGGCCCATGAAATACAGGCCATTTTTGAATATGAGATTCCTGTCCTCTATCGATTCAAATACGAAGACAAAGAAGCCTTTGCCGACGAAATGGCTTTTGATTCCTTCCTTGATAAGAGATTGCCAGTTCCTTTGCACCCAGGCATCTACAGCTTTAGGCAAGGGCCACAACCCAGTGAACTACCTGATAAGCCCTCATTCTGCTAGGTTCAAGGCAGATCTATAGGGTTCTTCAGTCGACAGAGCTACTGTGGGAATGGTTTCCATTTTTTTGATGAAATATTGTTAGATTTCATTTGCTGACCATTTATTACATGCTGCTACCAATTTTTGGAATGCTAATAGGTTAAGAGGAGGGGGAGGGACATGATTGGGGCCCCCTCTTGGGGCCATGGCGCTGTTTCTACGTGCAATGGATCCCTGTGCCAGTGGCTCCTCACTCGTGCTCTAAACATGTCCTCCTTCACACATCTTTTTCTGCTGGAACCACTTGTGCAGCCGTCGCCTGCAACATATCTCTGCCCATTGTTCTTGCTGTAGCTGTAGCTGACCTATCGCTAGGATTTCTTCGCGCTTCGACCTACCTCTATGTTCGCTAAGAAAATTATTTTCAAGCAAGAGGAGTTTGGATATAATAAAAATTACTCCCCATATTGTAGTCACAAACTTGTTTTTGCTCTCATATCAAGTTATCCAATTCTTTTGTTTAACAAAACTATGCCATGAAGGCTAATTTCTGATTGAACTTTATGTTGGGACACAAAATTGGCATCATTTTGCACCTATTTTCCCAAGCTTTTCTTACCATTTTGACTCTTAACGTTGTTCCTTGTCATTTTGACTGCCATCATTGACTAAAGTATGTTTCCTCTCTGTATGTCATCCTTATTATATAGTCTTGCTTGTAATTTGACATAAAATCTGACTGCTTTAGGCTATTTTATTAATGAAATGGCGAAGGGTTGTTTCAGGTTGTGTGGATTTTGATATGTTGTTACAGGACAATATATCTCTAGTTTTTCCTCACCAACGATGGAGAAAAGACTCAGCTAACACTGTTGATACACATTGACCATATTTTCGATACTTTGTTATGCTATGTTTTGTAATGAAGATTGATTTTGGTAGAAACTTGGTTAAAGCCAACTCGACCTTTGAAAGGACAAAATCATGGACAACATAACTAACTTATTTGAAACTATTAGGATTCCCAATTGATAAATCATTGTAATTTATAAAATTTGTTACAACTTTGTTTCAACTAGGATTTTTTTTTATAAGACAACTATTGTATACTCTCAATTTGGATCACATGAGAATCAAGAGATTCTCATGATGATTCTGTTTTTTGAAAAAAGGAATGTATTATAAGACTATAAAAGAATGTACTCTTTACCCACAAGGCATGTATGGATACATAAAAAAAGGATGGAGTACCAACATTGTAATCTCGTACTGCAATTTTTCATAAATACAAATCTCTACCATTCGTGGCTCCATATATTTCCCTTGATTAGCTTGTGTGCTGTGTGAATCACCAAACCTTGCTAAGGAGGAAGGGCCCTCCTTTTTGGCAAGGACCATTGGCTAGAAATGTATTGTAGTAGTGAATTTATTTTTCATTTTGTTGTGATTCATGTGTAATTTACCATTACTATTACATATCGTGTTCATGCATTGAGTAGTTGCAGAATTATAACCTCTATCCTTGTGTAACAACATAGGTCATGGATCAATCCCTTCATTAGTGTGACAATTATTTTATTATTTTATTTCAACAATTGTTTGAGTGTTTAATGGTTTATAGGAGTGTTGTTTCCTTTGAGTAAGAGTGATCTATGACAGAGTGTGATTTATTGTGCAACTGTGAGTCTTTCCTTTCTACAAGTGTTTGTAAGGTTTGGGGTGTGATAGTAAGTGTGTTTGAGTGCTGAGATTGACATTATAATGATTGGTTTTGATATTTAATTAGTGTTAGTTGTCATTTGTTCCTGCATATACTTTGTGTGTTAGTATTTAAAACTACCTGGATTGACAATTTATGTGTGAGTTGGATTAGTTGTTCTGATTTAAAAGAGAAATTGATCTGCCCAACATTTTGGCAATATTTCTGGGGAGGGTATTAGAGGTGGATATGCGTGACTATCTTGTTTGAATGCATTGATTGAAAGTATGGTAGATGTGTTCCTGGATCTAAGGTTTTCAAGCAGTAAGTTGAGAGGTAAGGACCCAGGCATCACTTCAACACACTGAAGTGGGCTCAGCCTCGTGAGGAGTCAGGGAATGTAGGATTGCATTGCATGAATAGTTAAGAAGAAAAATGTGGTTCCCCCAAATAAACTACCCGTGAAGGTAGAAGAAGATGAGGAATAAAGAAAAAGAATCAACATTTGGGAAGAGTAGCATATAAACAAGATATCATCTCGAAAGCCAAAGCATAATCATCTACTCAGGGAATAACACCTAAGAAGAAAGGATCAGGTAAAGTTTCTCAATAGAGGCCAAACACCACTGAGTCATCTATATTTGGTTCACATATTAGAGAGGTGGAATTTTATGAACCTTCGATCTTAGAGACAAGCCCTAGAGTTAATAGCCCATCTATATTAGGAGGGGAAGGATATTAAGGCTTGATATAAGGACAAGGGGATACAAATGAATGTGATTTAGAATCAAGTCCATAGGGATACCAGTTAACCATTACATCCTAGATTTAGGCAGTGTTGTGAAACAAACTACTGAGCATACTCTTACAGAAGGTGTTGTGAAACCATTATGACCACCTGGACAACTTGAACAATTTGACCAACCTAAACAATTTGAACAACCTAAACAACTTGAACATCCTGAGTGACCCCCATCACCAAAAAGAGATAAATATCCTCCACTAGAGGAACCACCAGTAATAGATGTATAAAACCCTCAAGATTTTAAGCACACCAAATGGAAGGTAGCTCAATTACCACCTTTGATTTCCCCATTGGAAATATCCTAGGATAGGCCCCAATGAAGAACATCACTTTCTTTGCACTTCCTAATATTTATGGTACAATTATAGAAGACCCTCATACATTTCTCTTTGAATATGAATTCCTCTATAGGAGTTATGATTACACGACCAATGAAAAAAACTGAAATTGTTTCTAGCTATATTGAAGGGAGCTACACTTAGATGGTTTATGGGCTTGGTGAGGTATCCATTACCTCCTGGAATGGAATGAAGAAGAAATTTCTAGAAAAGTATAAGGAATATTATCATTCAATATATCAGAGGGAATAATTATTTAGTATCACTTAAACACTAGAATGAAAACTTTGAAGAGTATGTTGATCATATTTAATGCAATCTATAGAGCTCTCAACATAATAATTTGGACAAGGAAATAGTTAAGACAATTTTTATTAGAGGAATGTGAGATGACTACGTTGACATGCTAAATATTATAAGGAAAGGGGATATATCTAGGGAACCTTATGATGAAATTGTTCAACATTGTTGAAGGAGTTCCAGACGTTCAATAAGAAATAAGACCATGCCATATGATGCTTCTACGACGATTCTAAAGCCAACTATTAATGGGGAAACAAGAGCAGAAATTGGAAACTTGCCAAAGAATTTTAAAACTGACATTATGAGCTCATTTTACTCTCATCTCTATTCATTGCAAGCAAATTAGACTAAGCTTTGGTTAACATATTCTCTCGATGCAGGAAGATGCCTCCTATTAGGGAACGCCCACTTAATAGTTGCAATAAATGTGAGAGAGATCATTCTATGAAATAGTGCCCCTCATTACCAATACTAAAGGAAATCTATATGGAGACAAGGGATGCTACTAAAGTAATATATTTCATTCACACAAGAAACCTTGGTAGTTTAGGCCATTAGGTGCGGTGCAAGAACCCTTTCTTCTTTTAATTTTTGGTATAGTATGTATGGTCCTCAAAAATTCCTCAGAGAATGAAATATCTAGTAGCTCCATGGAATCCTCCTAATCCCCCTTTAGTCCATGCCTCGTACCTTGGCCTCAATGGCCTTCTCCTTCATGACCTCAACCATGGTGAGGGATTGCTTTCCCTAACCAAATGCCTATTCAGATCCTAATACAACAAAAATAGTTACAACTTCCCTCAAATGTATCTATGAGTGGTCCTCCATTACGTCCTAAGTTACCTGTACAACCTAATCCTAACCCTAATAATGAGGCAATGCAACAACTTGAAATGCCAATTCTCCCTATTATTATATCTTACCCATGGAATGCAATGAAATATAATTACAATTAGGAATGATAGTAAACCCCATTATTTATCCTTTTATCATATAAAATGAGGAAGACAATTCATCAGGAGAATAAATCTTAATTCAAGGATATTGGGAAAACAATAGGATGTAACAACCAATTTTTCCACTAGTAATACACCAATTGATAATATCCATGAAGCTGTAATAACTGGTGCTACTTCTAACACCATTGTAACAACTAGTAATATCCATAATGCTATAACACCTGGTGTTACTGCCAACACCACTGTAATAGTTGGCAATACCTTTGATGTCACTGTAATAGCTAATGTTACCCTGACTATGACCTGTAACAACTATTAGCAGTGAGACTTGTTTACGCCTCCCTTATCCTAAACAATTAACTGAAGTCAAGAATACTCATCATCATGAATCTAATTTCTGAAAAGAGTTAAAAAACTTGCATGTCCATATTCCTTTACTACAAGCAATTTGATATGTTATAATTTTTGCTAAAACAATTAACTATTTATGTGCCAAAAAGACAGGTAGAAAACCCGGGGATCCCCCTATGGTACATATGATTGGAAAATTATCAGAATTGATGTTAGGGGCTAATACACATTATAAATATGAAGATCCTGGGAACCCAACAATAGTTGCTCATATTTGAGGAAGAACCCTTCCAAATACCTTGATTTACTTACCAGCAATGATTAATATAATAACTAGGGAAACTGTTGAATTACTTGGGCTTACCAACTTGAGACCAACTCACACTATTTTAGAATTAGCAGATAGGTCTAAGATCTGACCTGAAGGAATAATAGAGAATATTATTATTTTAGTATATTCTTGGCACTACCCATTAGATTTTGTGGTTTTACAACCTAATACATGCCTAGGGGGACATACTCTAAGTTTAGGCAAGCCATGGCTGGTCACCACAAACACTTTTATTAGATACATATATCAGTGCATGACCATATTTGATGGTAACAATACCAAGGATATTTTTCTTTATCCTCCAAATAAACTGAGTTTACAATGTGTGGATCCTTTATGGTTTGAGTTTGAATTAGGAGACTTTGATACACGTCCAATGCTCACTGTAGGAAAAACCTTGTTTCAAAAATGAGACTAAGGATCATATTATTAACAACTTTATTAATAACCCTTGTGCTATTACACCATCAACATCTCGGTTGTTAAGTTTTGTGATAAAAAAATATAGTGAGGAAGAGACTCTTGATGTTCCTGATACAAAGGAAATACTTACAATGCCTAGTATTAAGGGTGTTATAGTGGAAATAGAGTCTGAGAAGACCTAAATATTAACCCTAATTTATTCCCTGTACAAAAAGAGAGATTATTCCAGTTAGTGAGAAAGAATGAAGAAGCCTTTGCATGGGATTATAAGGACATGAAGGGTATCCATCCTACTTTTTGCATCTTCATATCTACTTACATGGAGGATATCGTCCTATGCGATAACCTTAATGTGGAATGAATCCAACATTGAAGAGTGTTGTCAAGGAGGAAGTTTAAAATCTCTTAAATAACTTTTTTCATGTATCCAATTTCCAACATTTAATGGGTACCTCCGCTTATTATTGTACCTAAGAAAAATGAAAGTGGAGAGTTGTGTGGAATATAAGGTGCTGAACAAATCCACTTAAAAGGACCATTTCCCACTTCCCCTTATTGATACTCTATCTATTAAAAGTTTTTTCTCTTTTCTAGATGGATTTAGTGGCTGTAATTCGATTCATATTTCTCTTAAGGACTAGGACAAAACTACCTTCACTTGCCCCTGGGGTACATTTTCATTTAGGGTCCTACCTTTTAGACTTTGTAACACACCTCCAACCTTCTAATGAGCAATCTTAGGAATATTTACTGATATGGTCGACAAATGTCTAGAAATATTTATGGATGAATTTTGACCTTATGGGAATGAGTTTGATGAAACCTTTTACAACTTTGAAAAGGTACTTGAGCATTCCATACAATCCCATCTCTGTCTCACTACTGAGAAGTGTCACATGATGATGATTGAAGGTATTATTTTATTTCACTATATCTCTATTCCAGGTATACAAGTTGATCCAACAAAAGTTGAGGTAATTATGTCAAGAATTCCCACTCCTAAGACACATAAGGATGTATGTATATTTTTGGGGCAAACAAGTTATTATAGACGATTTGTAGAATTTTTTTCCAAGATTGCATTCCCATTCTTTTTCCTCTTATCAAAGGATGCATATTTTGTATGGACTAAGAAGTGTAAAATTACTTTTATAGAGTTAAAAATATGTGTAAAAACAATGTAACCATCCAATTTATCATCCTTATCAGGGAAAATTTTAGGTGCTAATATTCGCAAGTGGGCTAATTTTTCCAAAAAAAAAAAAGATTCGCCAATTTAAAGTTTTTTCTAAAAGTTATTCGCCCAAATTTTATAGTATAAAATTCTTTTACCTAAAAAAATCGCCAAAATTTATATAGAATATATAAAATTATTATAGATCTATTATTTTTACAAACATATCCCAACATTTGCAATTTTCATATTAGGGACTAGTAAGATTCGCCAATGCTCCTAAACTTTAAGATAAATTTCCATCCTTAAAATTTTCCATGATCCTTATGTATACAATGTAAATAATTTTATAAGTTAAAAGGATGAGAGAGGGACACAAATTCCATTGCTTGAGGTAGGAGATTGCTTGACGAAATTTCTTTTTTAAATATCATTCCTTGGTTGACTGAGGGGATTTTATGCAACCAACTCACAAAATATAAGAAAATATAGATCAACGACTTAAAAATTAGTCTCTTCAAGGGGCCAACTTCATTTACATTACATAAATGAACAATTCTTGGATGATTCAAATGATTAGACCTCCTTGCTATATATAGGAGTCTAAGGGGTCACAATATAATTAGAGCCTACATAATAATTATAATAATAATGTAAGGACAAAACAATAAAAATAGTGGGTTTCTATGGGGAATAACAATAACAATATGGGGGTTACACGGGCAAAAAAATAACAATAGGGGGATACATTAACTATAACAATAAATGGGATACACTATTATTATAGGGATTTAACATGCCCCTCTCCTTCAAAAAAAAAATCTCCTCAATGTTTGAGCAGTTATGGATACTTTTGTATAAAATTCTCATCCTTCCACATGGAATCTTTAGTAGGCAAGTTCTTCCACTTAATGAGATACTCTGAAATTGATCGATTTCGTAGTTATCAGGTTCTTGTTTCTGTGACTACTTCAGGATCTAATATGATTTTTCCTTCTTCATCAAGTTTTGGAAATATTATTTCAACTGGGGGCTTGTCACTGTTAACTTTCTTTAAGCACGAAACATGGAAAAATGGGTGTACTTGAGAAGATGTAGGAAACTCCAATTTGTATGCCATAGTACCAATATTTTGCACCATCTTGTAAGGACCATAGTACTTGGGTGATAATTTATTATCCTTATTAGCTTGCTTGAGGGGCATTTGTTTGTATGGTTGTAACCATAAAAATACCTAGTCACCTACATCAAAAATTCTTTCACTACGATGTTGATCAACTTGATTTTTCATTCGATTCTATGCCAGAGTGAGGTTATCCTTTGTTAGTTGTAGAACTTTTTATTGATGCTTGATGTGATCTTCCACTACTTGAACCTTAGAATTTTCCCTTAATGAAGATGTGATGGATGGTGGATGATATCCATAAAGTTCCATAAATGGGGTCATTTTTCTACAGTATGGAAAGAAGTATTATACTAGAATTTAGCCAGAAGAAACCACTTGACCCATTGTTTTTGTTTATCATATACAAAGAAACAGAGATATCCTTCCAAAAATTTGTTCACTATCTCTTTTTTCCCGATTGAGGTTGATAAGATAAGCTATGAGCTAATTGAGTACCCAAACAATAAAATAATTCCGTCCAAAAATTTCCAGTGAAAATGGCATCTATGTCACTTATAATAATCTTTGGGTTTCCATGTAGCTTTTGAATTGTTTCGATAATTGTAGTAGCAATTGTACTGGCTTTAAATGGACGAGATAATGCACAAAAGTGTGCATACTTGGTAATTCTATCAACTACCACCATGATGACACTCTTTCCTTTACACTTGGGTAAACCTGTGATAAAATCCATTGAGACCTCCTCCCAAGATTGACTTGGAATGATTAAAGGTTATAACAAACTCGAGATCTTAATTGTCTAAACTTTATTTTGTTGGAAAACCAAAAGTTCTGCCACAAACTATTGAATATCATATTTAAGGCCATCCCAAAAAAATTCCTTCTTGACCTTGTGGTAATTTTTTAAAAATCGTGGCTTCCCTCCTAAGGGGAAGGTGTGCAATTCTAAGAGAATCTTTAGTTTGAGTTGGGAATTCTTACAAAGATATAAGAGATCTTTGTACCATAATAAATAAGTTTTCTAGATAAATGTATCAAATGTATTGGGATCTTGCTACAAATTCTGAATGAGTTTCCACACCTCTTCATCATTCTTCTATTCATCCCTTGCTTTAGTTATCCAATCAGGTTGGATAGTAGAAATGGAACAGAGCAATGATTCCACATCCTCATCCTTTCTTGAGAGTCCATCTACAACAACATTTTTCTTCCCTTTTTTGTAGATGAATTCAAAGTCATATCCCAACATCTTGTTGCCCATTTTTGTTGATCTTCTGAAGATAATTTTTGTTCCAAAAAGTATTTAAGACTATTGTGATCATTTTTTTACCTTGAAGTGTCTTCCCATTAGGTAAGCTCGCCATTTGTTTAGTTTATGTACTACTTCCAACATTTCCTTCTCATAAATAGGTTTGTGTAAATATTTTCCCTTGATTGAATGACTTCAAAAATAAATGGGTCTTCCTTCTTGCATTAAAATAGCACCAATTCCATTTCTTGAGGCATCACATTCCACAATAAAGGTTTTTGTGAAATCTAGTGTAGTTAAGACCATTGCTTGGAACATTGCCTCTTTAAGATGTTCAAAAGCCTTAGTTGCTTATGGAGTCCAAGAAAATGCATCTTTCTTTAGTAATGTTGTTAGAGGCACTGCTATTCTCTCATAACTCTTAAGAAACTTGTGATAACACCCTATCAACTTGTTGTAGTGCCTACAACCACCATCCAAAATTTTTCCTTCGCTTAGTTTTGGAGCCTCCCTCCTTAAATCTTAGCAGCTTGTCTTGTACTGCTTAGGTACTTGTGTTTTCATTTGCATTTATTTGTCACTTTGCAGCTTGTGTTTGCTTACTTACTTTGTTGTCTAACCATAACCTGACCCTTGTAGCTAGACTTTCTCTTAGGAATTGTGCAGAGCATCCCAACAGTGAGCCTTGCTCTCAAGAATTATGTAGATCAACCTAGTAGTGAGCTTCAGCTCTAGAAAAGTACAGATCTAGCTGACAGCTTGTCTTCAGTTGGGAAATTGCATAGAGCATGAGAGGTAGTCAGATCCACTCAACCCAGGAATTGCACATAAGCATTCTCTCAGCTGTTGCCCAATGCATGTGCTAGTAGGTTGCCCTGTTTCCTCCAGAAGTTCACAATTTCTCCATGCATGTATAGCATCCTTTCCTAAAAAATAAAAAATAATCCCTAAAAAATAGGGATTTATTTTTAGCAATGGGAGTTACATGCGAGATAATTTTAGAAAATTGTAGCCACTTGTCACTTTTTCCTAGCTTTTTGGCATGCACGTCATAAACCGTAAATTGATCAAATCTATTTAATGGATGCTGCTAGAGCTCATTTTCACTTTCGATCTTGGAGCTTCAACATTCTTGAGGCATCTAGGAAGCTTCGGTATGATCTACACAACTTTTCTGCGTAAGTTTTGCTTTTTAGGTCTTTTGTTGCTTTTTCTATCGCTTTTGTTTCCTTGGCTTGTGTGAGCATTGTTTTTCATGTTTATTGAAAGACCGCTGGCATTTTAGTTTGTTTTAACTTGTAGAAGTGTTGTTTCAATTTTTGCATTGTATTTCTTGAGCGTCGCATGCATAACCTCGTTTTTTCACTAGTGGTTGTCATTGCAGCGACTCTCCCCACCATCTTCATTGTTTGTCCGTTTGACTTATTTCTGCACGTGCTTTGATTGCATGCATGGCCATTCACTTAGACCTGCACCATCCTTTGCTCATGCATTCAGATCTACTCATTTTCAAGTTTCCCTTGGGAAGATCTGGGTTGCCTTGGCTTAGATCTAGATTCTCCTGATATGAAATGCACATTTTTGGAACTCAAGGCTCTACCTTGGCTCTAGGAATTACATAGATGCTGCCAGTGACTGGCTCCAACTGTGCTCTACGCAGTTCCAAGAGACTGTACCTAGTCTTACCCACTGGGATTGCACAATGTGTAGTCCTAGTCAGCATCAAGCAAGACATAACAACGCATTGCGTAGTTCCATTCCATAACAAGCCATAATGGACTACGCTCTGTGCAGCTCGAGTCATCAGTACCTCTCACTAGCCGCTGGGACTACGCAATGCATAGATCCGACTGACAGTCTCTCACCTCTAAGAGTCACAATTACACAATCTTTCCCTATAGCTACCCAATTTTTTGCATGATTGATCCTTGAAGTGATTTGTGTTTTTAAGTTGACATTTGCTTACTGTGAGTGTCTACTTTGTCTCTAGGTACATCAGTTGTTGAACAGCTTCCCAACAATACAAACATCATGGTTTCCAAGAGAGATGGATCAAAGGATATTGTAGAGAGAAACATTATAGATGTAGTTGAAAAGGTGCCAATGAAATTGCCCATCTATGCAGACATATAGTTTTTTGTAGAGAAGGACATGAAGATTACATGGCAGGAAATAAAGGACATATTTGAAGGCAGTTTCAAGGAAGATCTAGAAGACCAATAAGTCTATGTCAAGATCCACAAGTCAGGCTTGTATAGGGTTGCATGCAAGTATCCTGCCTTCCTGTGCACGGATATCATTCACTAAATTGTCTCACATACTGATCCCGAGATGATGACATTGAGTAGTACCAATGGAACACATCTTACCTCCTTCAGGTAAGAAAACTACCATCAGATGTCTCACTTTCCACAGTGAGTGAACTACATGGATGCACTGTCCTACACTCCCAAAAACAATGTAAACACTAGAGAAATCATGAAGTGTTGGGTAAAAGAACCATCAAAGTTTAGAGTGACAACCAACCAGGTCTACAAGACGAAGTCACTCAAGAAGGTTTACCAACTCTTGGTCATCTTTTCATGTCACTTGTATGGTCAAGAGATCACGAAGACCTTCCTGCGGAGTTGGGTGATTATGTTAGAGTTGTTGACAAATGAAGGTAGGTCATTCAACTAGTCTGACATGTTGGATCTTCAGTTGAAAGTGCATGTGTCTAATGCCTGAAGTCCACCTAAGGATGAGAAAGCAAGATTATTTATATTTGTGTACCTACTTGATGCAATTTGTGCCCAACATCAGTTCCCTGGCATGGGTTGGACATGAAGACTATCAGAGGGTGCTGTGAACATCTATTGCAAGTTTCTCTATGAGTGCAACTATTGAGTATTCATGGCGAGGTAGTCTGACCACTTCATCACCCCATTGTACAAGGTGATATTTGAACAAGATCCACCTTGCATGTCCCAAGAAGTGATGCATTAATTGCTTAACATTGCAGATTGGTATGTCTCACCTTGTCGCAACTTCATTAGCATGTTTGACATGGAGAAGCATCTGCATGAGATACCAAGTTTTTCCACAGACAAGTTGGTCATGTAAGAGGTTGCGTACCACATCTCCACAGGGTTATCAATAGGACTACATAGGAGGAAGAAGGCACCATGGACTACTCTTCCTTTGCAAATTGGGTTTTATGAGATTTGCACGTTGAAGGATGCAGATGCCAAGGACGAGGACTTGAAGAGGTTTGGGTTCGGCATCAAGAGTTTCAATCTGTATGATCCCCATTGCATATGCAAGAACCATTGTGCGAAGGTGTATTACCCATGGATCCATGGGGCATGTCATTGGCCAGAGGAAGATCCTGGGAGTTATTGCTACAACTCCTCTAGGCTCAATGAACTGGTCATCATAGCTGTAGAATGGAAAGAAGAATTGTAGGCAGAAACACCACAACAAGTAACAACAATAGTAGTAGTGAGCAGAAAATAGACAAAGGAAAGAGGAAGACCATTGAGAGCGTAGAGGCTGATAAAAGCTACAAGTTCAGAGAAGATCCTCTTATTGAGAGAGAAGCTTTGGAGATTAATGCAAAGAGGTGACAAAACAAAAGGAGAGTAAAACAAAGGAAGAGAGATAAGAAAAGGTTAGAAGATGTAGAGAGGAAGTTGGAGGAGATGGAGAAGAAGCTAAAAGAAGAGCAAGAGCTTAGGAGGAGAGAAAGGGAAGAAAAGAAGAAACTGGGACAAGAAGAAAGACAAGGCGCACTGATAGCGAAAATTGCACCTATATAGGTTGAGACAACAAAGCGGCTAGAAGATGACAAAGAGGGTGAGCAGGTGTTGTTGATCTAAAGATGATTTGAGGTTGTCATTGATGTCAACCCAAGTAGCGCCAAGGGATACCCTGATTTTGCAAGGCAATTTTGACTTGACAAATTACTCTATTTTGAGTCAAGGATATTCTAGATAGATTCTACTTGTCGAGATGTTTTTGTTCATATATTGCATGCCAAGTAATTCTTCACGATTTGAGAGATATTCATGTTTGAAGTTAGTAACCCTAGTTAGTGGGATAAAACCCTATGGGGTTGTGGCATGGAACTCATAATTTGTTTCGGTCATTGAATAGTCAGTAATTAATAATTTTTAAGCTCCTAAAATCCCTCCAACATTCTCTATAGAAGCCCCTCTCAACTCTATAAAAAGAAATCTCATATATCCTCCAAATGTAGCGATTATGGAATTTTCACTATAACTTCATTTCTGTGAAGTCTTAGATTCTGAAATTAAAACCCATTTTATTCGAAATCCTAATAAAAGTCATGACCAAATTTCAAATCATGGTTCGCTATATTTGCGGAGATATGTTCTGTGGAAATTAGGGTTTTTGTAGGCTGCCCAATTTGATCTCAAAGAAGTGACCTTGGAAAAATCGTCATAACTCTCTCTCAGAGAAGAGGATTGGACTTTTGTAAAAAGTGGCGGACAACGAACGGACTGTAGTTTTCTGTGTATCAATTTTAGAGCTAAAGGAGGAAACAGTGACACGTGGTACGTCGTACAAGTTCGCTCTACTGAACTAGTCCATAATTAGGTCATTGTGAGAGATTGGGCATAACTTTGACTTGAAGAGTCCAAATTGGGTCAGACTTGTGGCATTGGAAAGGAGACTCAGAAGGATTCTACAGGACCGAAGATCACATGTTGGGGATATGGAATCACAGAGATATATCAGATTAAATATAATGCTCCTAGAAGGCAAGAAAAACTAGATCAAGTGTTGTCAAGGGGTGCAAAGGACCAAAATTTTTAGGGAAGCAAAGAGAAAGGTGTAGCAAAATGATGCAACAAAGGTAAGCTACAGCTAAGTATATTCTGTATATGCATGTTCATCTCTTAATTATATTAGTTTCTTTGTATTATAATTTGTTGTTTTTGTTTAGCACTGACATATGTTCTGCAGGATGAGGTAAGTTTTGCTATTACCATGTCATGGGTATTTCTTTGAAGACTTTTTGCAGGTACTATATATTCATCAAGAGAAGACTCAATGCATAATATAATATTCTGAAGAGTGAGAAAGGGTAGCATGACAAGAGCAACAATCAAGGTGCAGAACAACAACAAAAAGTTCACCACATGAAGTCTTCAAGTGGGAAGCACTGCATACAATCATTATAAAAGTAACATTGTATGGATTCATTGTAAAAGAATCATTGTAAAAGTTGTACAAGTGTTTATCTGTCAAGAGTTGAAGATGCAATGTCAGGAGGTCTAGGATCATGATTAGGTGGTTGTGTCATAGTTGGGATTATGATCTAGTGTGTCTTCTTCTTCTACATCATTCTATATCATTGTAAAGTGGACCATTTTCTCTAGTACGAGAGTCCACTCTACTTTTATTCTTCTATAGGGTGGTATGGTGGTGCTAGGCTGGGGCATGAAGTCACCAACAGGTTCAAGCTTGTGAAAACTTCAGGGTAGTAGGGTGGTGCTAGGGTGAGTTGTAGCTCATTGGGTGTTGGGGCATCCATTCAGTTGACTACTGAAGAATCTTGGGCATTGGATCATCCGTCAAGTGGGAGCTGGAGAAGAATGATTTTATAGATTCCAGAAAGTTGGATCTTTCTTTTCAATTGGAGTTGACGATTAAAGAATTATTAGCAAAGAATTCGGTGGTTTTTTACCTGGAGGGGGTTTTCCACCTAAAATTTTTGTGCCTCCTATGTTCTTTTATTCACTGTTGTTACTGCATAAAAATCAATGATAATTGAAGATTAAATAATGCTATGAAAATATTTAAAAGTGCTAATTGCTAAGGAATACTGATTCACCGCGCCCCCGCCCCTCTTAGTGTTTTCCAACAATTGGTATCAGAGCTTGGTTCCTTCAATAATAGTTTAACAACTGGAAGGAGATCATGGAGCATACCAAGAACGGTGTACCTCTATTCAATGAAAATAATTATGCACTCTGGAAAGGAAGAATGGAGGTCTATCTCTTGGCGCAAGGTTACGAAGTATGGGACACTATTCAAAATGGCTTTACACCAATCACGGATGAGCAAGGTAAGAAGAATTTTGGTAAATGATGCAAAAGAAAAGAATATTATTATCAGTGGACTTATTGAATCTACTTATCATAAGGTGTTGGGTTTCAAAACCACCAAAAATGTATGGGAAAAGCTTGAGAATATATATGCAAGTGACTCAAATGTCAAAGAAGGAAAGCTTCAAATCTACATAGAAAAATTTGAGAAACTCAGAATGAAAGAACATGAAAACATTGTTGCAGACTTCCAACACTTTGGAAGGATTGAGGGAGCCTGTTAACGAGAAGACTATTATATGAAAGATTCTTAGAACGTTACCTAGAAGATTCAACCCAAAGGTATCGGTATTAGAATACAGTGCAAATCTGGACAAACTTAGCAAAGAGGAATTACATGGATTTCTCATAGCATATGAAATGAGACTTGATGAAGAAGAGGGTACTTCGCATCTAGAAACTGCATTTGCTGCATCTAAGAAAACCAGTAAGGATAAACAACCTTCAAAGGCAAAGACTTGCACCTGCGCCTGCAAGTGTGAAGAAAAATAAGATGATGAAGAAGGTTTTTCAGATGGATAATATGCTTACTTTACGAGAAAACTAAAAATTGGTAAGGGAAAATTCAAAGGTAAACTTCCATTGATATGTTTCGGTTGTGGTGAGGTTGGGAATTTCGTAGCAAAATTTCTGAACATAAGTCATGGAAACTCAAAAGGAAAGAAAGGCTTTAAGAAATTCAACAAGCAAGGCAAGAAGAAAGGATTCAAAAGGAAATTTCTCTCTAAAGAAGATAGCTCATCATCCGATGAAGACAATGAAAGTGAAGAAGAAGCCAATGAGAGAGTATTTTTTATGGCCAAGCACAATAAACAAGAGGTATCAAACAACGAAGAAGAAGGGTTGACCATAGAAGAATTTTCTAAGGAGGAAATCAAGCTTATAAAAGAGCTCAAGGCTGAGAAGATCGATTCCAACACTCTTGAAGAACAAGTTCAAGGTCTCAAAATTGAAGTTGAAGAACACAAATGTATTGAAGAGTCACTTCAAAAGAAGTTGGAAGAAAGCAATTGAGAAAGGGAAGCATTAGAAGACGAAGTAGTCTCGCTGCGTAAGGAAGCGAAGAAGGAAAAAACTGTCCAAAACTATGCCAACAACTCAAGGGCGTTGGAAGAACTCATCAACAATCAATGATTTTACAATGACAGAATTGGCCTCAGTTACAAAGAAGAAGAAGTAGGACCTTCTACAACAAAATACAATGAACCTATGACATCTGACAGGCATGTAGACTTCATTGAACAAGATTAGCAAGAACAACCTTGGAAGACAATTCCGCGACGAAGATTTCCATCTAGGTACCAACATATTTTTCATGGTTAT
This sequence comes from Pinus taeda, assembly GCA_000404065.3. NCBI lineage: Eukaryota > Viridiplantae > Streptophyta > Pinopsida > Pinales > Pinaceae > Pinus > Pinus taeda. The sequence goes on along the minus strand of APFE031308611.1, from coordinate 11,494 downwards.
TGTTATTCATGTGGAAAAGTTGGTCATAAAACTATAGAATGTCACAAGTGACCTAGGAACCAATACAATTCTAGGAGGTCTGTCAAATATGAACCTCCCACGACTCAACAAAACATCAATAGGTTCGAACATTTAAGAAGTAATATTAAATGTTACAAACGTTGAAACTTTGGACACATAGCCAGAGACTAGAGACTTGAAAATCCTCTAGAAGAATCTTCGAAGCCACAGAACGTACGGACATGGAAGAAGAAGAACACTGATTCAAGGCTCAAAACAAAAAAGGTGTGTGGTATGTTGATAGTAGTTTCTCAATGCATATTACCGGAGATAGAAATAAATTTGTATCTTTGAAAGATAAGAAGGATGGAATTGTGTCCTTTGGAAATGATGGATCTTCAAATGTTATAGGATCAGGTACCGTCAGTCTCGGAAGCAAAGATTCTCTAGCCAAGAATGTTCTATTGGTTGAAAACATGAATCAAAATCTACTCAATTTTGGACAAATGTGTGATTAAGGACACAGAATGCTATTCAACTCCACAAAATGTGAAATTGGAAAGGCTGGTATGGTAAAATTGTGGCTACAACAAGTCGAGCTCCAAACAACATATATGTTCTGGATGAAGAAACTAAAGCATGTCTACTAGCTAAGAAGATGAAATCTGGTTATGGCACAAACAAATGGGTCACATAAACTTCGACAATCTTGTCAGGATAAGCAAAAAGGAAGCAGTACTAGAAATGCCGACAATCTCAAAACCTTTCAACACACTATGTGAGGCTTGTCGGCACGACAAGAAGACAAAATTCAGATTTAAAACAAAAGAACACTTTGCATCACATCCATTGGAATTGATACATATTGATATATGTGGTCCTATGGGAATGAAGGCTTAGATGGAGAGTTATATTTCATGTTAATGATAGATGACTATACTAGGATGACAGCCATTAGTTTCCCAAAAGAAAAAATTTGAAGCATTTGAGTGCTTTAAGATCTACAAGGAGTTGGTCGAAAATTAAACTGATTTAAAAATAAAGTGTCTAAGATTAGATAATGGCGGAGAATTCACTTCCAAATTATTTCAGCAATACTGTGACGAAAATGGAATAAAAAGACAATTTTCAATAGCACGAACACCTCGGCAAAATGGAACTATTGAAAGAAAGAACAAAACTGTATAGGAAGTGGGTAGAACAATGCTAAAAGACTCCAAATTGGATGAAAAATTATGGGTTCAATCAATTGGTACGACAATCTTCATTATCAAGAGAAGTATTCTTAGAAATAATTGCAATAAGACCCCATATGAATTATGGAAAGGATAACTGGCTAATGTACAATATTTCAGAATCTTCGGAAGCACATGTTATATCAAAAGAGAAGATAAAAAGTTGGGTAAGTTTGAATCGAGTGTTGATGAAGGTATCCTTGTTGGTTACTCATGCAAAAGAAAGGCCTATAAATGCTATAATCTAAGAAGAAAAATATAGTGGAGAGCATAAATGTTACTTTTGACGAAGATAGTGTTCTAACGAATAATGATGAGGATCTAGAATATTTGAAACTTGAAAAAGGTACAGAGAAAATTCTAGAGCAAGAAGCAACTGTCAACCAAGAAGAAGTAAATAATGATTAACAAGATATAAAGGAAAAACAACAAGAAGCTCCTCCAAAGAGAACAAAAGAATGGATTCAAAAGAACCATCCATCAAATCAAATCATTGGTTACATAAATGAAGGAATTGGAACAAGAAAAGGTCGAAAGATTTGTTCATCACAACAAGCTCACATTGCTTTTCTAGCAACCTTTGAGCCTAGTAGTTTTGAGGAAGCCAACCAAAATGAAAATTGGGTAGCAACTATGAATGAATAATTGGATCAACTGGAGAAGAATAACACCTGGGAATTAGTTCCACGACCAAAAGATAAAAATGTCATTGGGACTAAATGGGTGTTCAGGAAAAAATTGAATGAAGATGGATAGGTTACCAGAAACAAAGCAAGATTGGTTTGCAAAAGCTATGCACAAGTGGAAGGAATTGATTTCGATGAAACATTTGCACAAGTTGCCAGAATGGAAGCCATACAAATGTTTCTCGCCTATGCATGCTTAAGAAAAACAAAAGTCTACCAAATGGATGTTAAGTCAACATTTCTGAATGAAGAATTAGAAGAAGAATTTTACATCGAACAACCTGAAGGCTTTCTACTATCAGAAAAAGAAGACTATGCTTGTAGGTTAAAAATGGCTCTGTATTGTCTCAAGTAGGCTCCCAGAGCATGGTATGCTTGTCTTGATGGATATCTATGTCAACAAGGGTTCAAGAAAGGTACTGCTGATAGAAATATTTACGTACAAATAGATAAGGATGATTTAACAATCGTTGAGGTATATGTCGATGATATAATCTTTGGTAACAATGATGATCGACTAAGTAAGAACTTTGCTACAAAGATGCAAAGTGAGTTCGAGATGTCCTTACTTGGTGAGTTGACATACTTCTTAGGGCTTCAAATATCTCAGCAAGAGAAAGGAATATTTATATGTCAAGCCAAGTACAACAAGGAAATGCTCAAGAAATTCAAAATGGAAGATTGCAAACCTGTCCTTAGTCCGATCGTAATAAGTTGCAAATTGAGCATAGACAACTCATCTAAGGATGTGGATAAGAGTTTGTATAGATCTATAATTGGTAGTGTTCTATATTTAACAACCTCCTGACCAGATGTTATGCAAGCAATTGGACAAGTAGCAAGATTCCAAGAAACACCAAAAGAATCACAAATTATTGCCGTCAAAAGAATTCTTCGATATCTAAAGGGCACAAAAGAATATGGCTTGTGGCATCTCAAGGTAAAAATCTCATTATTCAAGCCTTTACAGATGCAGATTGGGCAGGAAGAATTGATGATTGTAAGAGTACTAGTGGAGCAACATTCTATCTAGGTGGTTGTCTCATATCATGGTTGAGCAAAAAGAAAACTTCAATCTCGTTATCTACAACAAAAGCAGAATACATTGCAACGGAAGCTTGTTGTACCCAATTCCTTTGGATAAAACAAACTTTTCAAGATATTCAAGTGCAATTTAGTGAGCCTATTCCCATGTTCTGTAATAACACTAGTTCCATCAGCATCTCCAAGAATCCTGTCATGTGTTCAAAAACAAAACACATTCTAATAAAATATCATTTTTTTAGAGAACAGTCGCTGAAAAGAATATCAAACTTGAATATGTTGGTACAAAAGAACAAATCACTGATATCTTTGCCAAACCTTTACCTCATGAAGCATTTGAATATCTTCGCCAAAAGCTTGGGATTCCCACATTCTCATTAGATTTTCCTTATTTAGAAAATAAAGGGGGAGTGGATGTGTGTATAGGTTCGTAGGATGGTTTTGTGTCAGGGGGAGTTACCCTTTGCCATTGATGTCAAATGGGGAGAGAAGGAAGTAGGAAGAGGTTCCCTGATCGCAGGGGGAGTAATTGTGTTTCCATCAATGCCAAAGGGGAAGATTGTTGATCTAAAGATGTTTTGAGGTTGTCATTGATGTCAACCCAAGAAGCACCAAGGGCTACCCTGATATTTCAAGGGAATTTTGACTTGAAAACTTACTCTATTTTGAGTCAAGAATCTTCCAGATAGATTCTACTCATCAAGATATTTCCGTTGATATATGGCACGCCAAGTAATTCTTCACGGTTTGAGAGATATCATGTTTGATTTAGTAACCCCAGTTAGTGGGATAAAACCCTATGGGGTTGTGGCATGGCACTCATTATTGGTTTTGGTCGTTGAATAGTCAAAAATTAATATTTTTTTAAGCTCCTATAATCCCTCCAACATTCTCTATAGAAGCCCCTCTCAACTCTATAAAAAGAAATCTCATATATCCTCCAAATGCAGTGATCGTGGAATTTTCCCTATAAATTCATTTCTGTGAAGTCTTAGATTTTGAAATTAAGATCCATTTGATTCAAAATCTTGATGAACGTTGTGAACGAATTTCAGATCTTGGTTTGCTATATTTTTGGAGATATGATCTGTGGAAGTTAGGGTTTTTGCAGGCTGCCAAATTTCATCTCAAAGAAGTGACCCTGGGAAAATCATCATAACTCTCTCCCAGAGAATAGGATTAGAATTCTGTAAAACGTGGTAGATATTGCATGGAATCTAGTTTTCTTTGTATCAATTTCATAGCTGAAGGAGGAAATAGTGACACGTGGTACATCATACAAGTTCGTTGTACTGAACTAGTCCATAATTAGGTCATTGTGAGAGATTGGACATAATGTTGTCTTGAAGAGTCCAAATTGGGTCAGACCTATGGCATTGGAAAGAAGACTCAGAGGGCTTATATAGGACTGAAGATCACATGTTGGGAAGTTGAAATTTCAGAGATAAATCAAACTAAATATCATGCTCCTAGAAGGTAAGAAAAACTAGATCAAGTGTTGTCCAGGGGTGCAAAGGACCAGACTTTCTAGGGTAGCAAAGAACAAGATTCAACAAAATGATGCAGCAAAGGTAAGCTACAAGTAAGTATCTTCTGTATATGCATGCTCATCTCTTAATTGCATTAGTTTCTTTGTATTCTAATTTGTTGTTTTTGTTTAGCACTGACATATGTTCTGCAAGATGAGGTAAGTTTTGCTATTATCATGTCATGGGTATTTCTTTGAAGACTTTTTGGAGGTATTATATATTCATCAAGAGAAGACTTAATGATCTGAAAATGGAACTACTTGTATTTTCTGTTCAAGGTATTCATTTCCATTAAATTATATGTGCAAATTGTTACTCATGTCTTGCAATTGAAACAAAGTGTTTTTGGTAAATTTCTGAGTCTTATGTGTGAAGGAGTATTATTTCATTTTAATGTTTAGCATATTAAATCTAAAAAACATAGCAAGATAAAATAACATAATATAACACAATAGATGATGAGGGAGTTCACCCCTCATGGGCTACATCTTTTGGGTCCAAGGCCCCCCAATGGGCATGTCCTTGCTCTTATTAGATACTCAAATTGGTTATAAAGTGATAAGAAAGCCTAAATAGGAAAAATAAGCTGTGAAAATGAGTTCAAAACATAGAAAATAGTAAATATTGGCTTTTGTTTCACCTCCAATGGTTAACCATAGCCCACTATAGCTCCAACACTCCCTAGGCCCTGATGGCTCTCCAAGTTTGTCTGCTGAAAAAGTACTTGAATATTAGCTCTGTTGGCTCTGCATTCTATACCATTGGCTCTTGAATGCTCAGAATACCCAAAATCAAACACAAATTTGCTCCAAAAGGTTCTGTGTAGTGAAAGTTATGACTAACTGAAGTTTTGTCCAATCTAGCCTAAAGAAACTCCACGAAAAGTGGAAACTGGAGCTAACTGCAGCTAAAATTGGCAATTTCCACCAATTTTGGAGATCCACCAGGCTTGACCACTGACTGATTGTAACCGTAGGCAAATTGGCACGCATGTGACCACAATCTCTGGGCGGTTAACATTTGTTAAGGTTGGCGGTTAGGGAGAACTGTCACATTCACCGTTGCGGTTTTGTTGGCATGTGACCACTCTTACCGGGACTGTTGGTAGCTTAGACCGCTAGCAGTCTAGCCCCAAAACAACATCTGTTAACAACATAAATACAAATCACAATCCAATATGATTAAGACACAAAGCATAGCGGAGACGGTCAAAGCTCTTAGTTTGCCCACGGGAGGTCACGGGTTCGATCTCGCTCGACCTCAAACAATATTTTTCCATGCCAATTCAGGGCCACGTGGCGACCTTCGAGATTGGCATGTGTCAGCCTCTAATTGGTCCAACCAAATGGAATATTCTAGTTAATATTCTAGAGAATATTCCAAGGAATATCCCTCAAAATATTCTTTTTAAATTTTTTTTTCCGAAAATTAAAAAAATTGCAGTTTACTAGGCATTTTTAAAATGCGATAACTCCTCCATATGGTGTCAGTTTTTTGAACCATTCAAGGCACTAGAATCAGGAAGATGAGACCTATCCGGTCATTTTGGTTTCAACCAATTCTGAGTAGTTCCAATTTTGAGCATTTTCTTCACTTAGAGCATGATCACTTGATCACACCTCCCAAATAGGAAGCTTTTGGATCCCAAAAGCCTTCAATTACCTGTTAAGAAGGTGAGGATACAACTCCTCACCTTTTCCACCTCCATACACTTTGCCTTACTCGGTTTTCTGCCTTTAATACCAACCCGAACATAATCTACATTTCCCCTCCTCGAAGTGGGTGTCCTTCTATCAAGGATAGCATCCTCTTTCAACTCATTCAAAAATTCTGGCTAGAAATCATCTATGGTTGGCAACTAAATGTCACTTTCATGATCAACAATTAAAATAGGTTTATACAAACGTAATTTTTCCACATTCACAATGGAATACATTTGCATATATGACGGCAGATCTAGTTGAAAAGCACTATTTCCAACTTGTTTAAGGATCTTGAATGGACCATAACAAATAGGCTTCAACTTTTTACCTTATCCTTGCATTCTTTCCTTACTAATATGCAGCCATACCTCATCTCCTTCTTGAAACTTATGATCAACTCTATGTTTATCATGTCTCTCCTTGTACTTGCCTTGACTTTTTTCAAGCCATTCTTGAACTTGCTAATGTATGAGCTAAATTATTTCAATGAACATGCGAGCTTTGTCAATGTCACTATGCCCATCAAAGGCAACATCCTTCTCAAGAATGAAATCTAAAGGTGACTTAGGCAAATACCAAAAACAAGGTTCAAAAGGTGAAGTATTTGTAGAAGAGTGATTGGCCTAGTTGTAAGCATGCTGAATGTAATGCAAGTGATCATCCCAAAGCTTGGGATGCTTGTTGTAATAGCCTCTCAAAATATGTACAATGGTTCTGTTCACTACCTCTATTTAGCCATCTGTTTGTGGGTGGAAAGTAGTACTCTTCTTCAACTTGGTGTCCTTCATCTTCCATAGATTGGACCAAAAATTCCCAACAAATATGGAATCCTTGTCACAAACAATACAAGTAGGCAAGCCATAATGAACCCATACATGTTGAAAATATAAATTAGTAGTTTTTTCAACAGTTATAGTTTTCTTACATGGCATAATAATACACATCTTGTTGAATCATCAACTACTACATAAAGATAATCATGCTTCTTTCTAGATAATGGTAGGTCTCCTACAAAATCCATAGAAACTCTTTCCCATGGTCTAGAAGGTACTGGCAATGGCATATATAATACAAGCTTCCTATTGCTAGGCTTTCTTGTAGCACATAATGAACAAACTTTAGTGAAACGTTAAACACTATCTACCATGCGAGGCCAATAACAATACCTCTGTAGATGTGCCACCATTTTGCTTACCCCGAAATGTCCAGTAATAAGAGAAGAATGAGCTTCTCTCATGATACTTAGTCTCTCTCCCTGTGGTATACATAAATTTCCCATATGAAACAAGAAATTATTATGCAAATGATAATCATTCTCCTCAACATGATTCCCTTCACTCAAGTTAGCATACACATCCTTAAAATCAACATCTGATGCATACTGTTCTATGTAGCTCTCATGTACAATAGAATAATTCTTAAGTAAAGTAGTAGCACTAATAATAAGCCTTGAAATCATATCAACAACTTTATTGAAAATACCTTTCTTATACCTTGTTACTAAGTGAAATTGTTGTAGGAATCCCATCCATCTGAAATGTCGTGATTGCTGCAATTTACTTTGCGACTATGAATACTGTAAAGGCTGATGGTCGGTATGAACAACTGTTTCTTTTCCCATCAAATAATGTTTCCACTTTTTGATGCTTTGTACCAACGCGTACAACCCCTTATCATATGTAGGATAATTCACAACAACACCATTAAATGTATCAAAATTAAATGCGATAAGCTTATCATGCTGTAAGAGAACTGCACCCATGGCGTAATCACTAACATCGGTCTGAATCTCAAATGGCTGTCTCAAGTTTGGCAATGCAAGAACTGGAGCTGAATTTATCTTTTCTTTAGAAGACTCGAAAGCTTTCTATTGCTTGCCTCCCCATTGGAAAGAACGCTTCACACTTGTCACTGCATGCATAGGAGCTGCTATGGCAGAGAAGTTAGAAATAAACTTCCTCCAATATTGAGCTGCACCCAAAAAACTTATTACCTCTGTAATGGATTTGGGAGTAGGCCAATTCACGATAGCTTCTACCTTAGAAGGATCAATTCTCAAAGCACCTCCTCCTACTATGTGTCCCAAATAAACCAAAGAAGTCTTTCCAAATTCACACTTTGACATTTTAAGAAATAATGGATTTTTCTTCAACATATCAAGTACTTACTTAACATGCATGACATGCTCTTCTCTAGTCTTGCTGAAAATTAAGATGTCATATAAGTAGACAATAACGAAATCATCAAGAAAAGGACGTAACACATCATCCATTACCCGCACGAAAGTTTTAGGTGCATTGCATAAACCAAACGGCATAACAAGCCACTCAAAGAGTCCTTGTTTGGTTTTAAAAGCTGTCTTCCAAATGTCACTTTCTTCAATTCAAACTTGATGATAATCACTACGTAAGTCTAACTTAGTGAAATATTTAGCATCGTTTAGCTGATCTAACAAATCATCTATCCTTGGGAGTGGATAACGATTCTTTGCCGTTATTTTGTTCAAAGCCCTGAAGTCCACACACATGAGCCAAGTTCCATCTTTCTTTGGAATCAACACTATCGTTGACCCACATGGTGAAGTGCTTGGTCTTATGAAACCTTTGTCCAACAAGTCTTTAATTTTATTCTTTATTTCAACATTCTCCATGATAGACATGTGGTACATACCTATGTTAGGAAGAGGACAATCTAGATGTAAATGGATTTCATGCTGAATCTCCCTTTTAGGAGGCAAACCTGTTGGTTCCTGAAACATCTCATGATGTGCATCAACTACATCATATAAATCTGATTTAAGCTTGGAATCACAATTTTCAAATGATTCATGATTCAAATCAACCTTAGGCTTAATCATAAGAATCACAAAACTCTTACTTGAATTAACTAGCCTTTTTACCTGTTGTTATACGGGAATAGTGTCCACACGGATGCTATTATTCCCACTAAGATGTGTGGCTATCTTAGAAACAAACAATCAAAGTCTATTGTTGATTCCTTTTATGAAAATAGATGAGAGGAGAACCAAGAGGGCCAACCAGAGTCTTGTGCTCGATTCCCTCTCCTTCTTGATAGAGTTTTGCTGCTCGCTCTTTGTCTGCTCAGCGTCAAAAGGGAGCTGTAGAATCACAACAACATACTACTATGCAAGAAACAAGGATCTAAATTCACAAATAATGTAGGATCAGATGTACATTAACCATATACAAACACATTTAAACAAATACAACAAGATATGGAAGGAAACAAGAATAGCTTTATTTAGATAAAAGTAGAAAGAGGATTACAACCATGAGCAGCTCTGACCCAGCATCATCCTCCAGCTAAGAAGCCCTTCTTTCACCTCAAGCAAAGCAAAATCACCCAACACTGTGAATGTACACAAGAATATTGACATCACTTCTCTATAGATTACAAAATTCCAGCCTCTGGATCTCTGTGATGAGGGATCCATATATAGATGATTACAGAGAGGTGAGTCATCTTTTGGGATCTTGATTAGTGTCTTCTCTCTGATAGTTCCTGCTTCCACTTGGAGAATGAAGATCTCTTACTCATCCCTGGTCGAAAATGGAGTGGCAAGTGTCAGAGGGGAAGCTTCTGGAAGATTCCCTGATCTTCCACCTCGCATTTTGGTCCCTGCCATTTGTCCATTCCCGACCATCGCACCCTACAGAGGAGCAAAACAGTATGCATCGCACCCTTTAAATTGGGAAGGTGATATGCATCGCACCCCCTGCATGGAG
>APFE031308610.1:1340-41557 GCA_000404065.3 Pinus taeda | reverse complement strand
AATAGCAATGATTTTATTACTCAGAGAGAAATGTTCACAGGCCTCTTCGAGGGGGCAACCTCCAATAGAGTAGAGCTCAATTACAAAACAAGACACGATACTCCTCGCAGGGAGTCTCTATCCTTTATAAATGACTCATACATGCAATACCATGGGTCAATACCATGGGTTTTATTAATACCATCTATCTAATACTACCGCCCATTTACCCTTTATTTAATACTACCGCCCATTTGCAACTAACTGTGGTCCCTTCATTAATTGCGGGTTAACAACTTACAAATATTAATATGGGCTTTATTGACTCTTGACTATGACGTGATCCCATGACATGAATAAGGGGGTTAGGGTGGGACCCTAACACAAAAGCTATCCTACTCTCTCTGTACTCTGATGATAAAGCTCATGGATTACCTAGTCTTGTATATAAAGGTTGCACCTCAAGTACAAGCTCCTATTTCCTTGCGCAATTTTTGATTGGGGTCCAATTCCAAAACACATGTAAATTGGCCTGATCATACCTGCTGTCAACCTCAAGTCCAACTACGCAATACTTGAGGACTCAAGTTCCTCCTGCATGCAAGGAATACTTACTAGAAATATACTAGCATCTGATAGTACACTGTCCCACATCTGATCTCAACTGGGTCTCTGTCTAAACTACCATGCATCAGTTATCCATGAGAAAATACTCAGTTATCTGAAATAATAGTTGTCACATGCATGTAAGCATCAACAAACTATATCTCATTAATTTAACAACTTGTTAAATTAATCTAACTGAACTTGACTAAGTTAAACTATGTCAACTGATCCTCTCAATATAGAACTCATCCTTAATTCCTCAATTAGTGGAGCAAATCAAGGACACATTCCCCAATCAGTGGAGAAATAATTGCATGTTCTCACAAAGACTTCTAGTTAACTAATTAACTCATGGAGAATTAATTAATTAATATTCCAAACTGCTGGTAAGACCAAATTCGAATCTACTTCCTATAGAAAGACCAGGGACTTCTATAAATAGGAAGGGATCCAAAAATGTTATTTTTAGAAGATGCTATTTTTAGCAGTTTCACCTCTCACCCAAGGTGGCCAAACTGCTATTTTTAGTAATTTCTATTTTCACATTTCTTGTTGCACACTTTTCAAAACATACTGATTTTCTTCATTATAATTCATGGGCTGAACAACATTTAAAATAATAGTCATAAGAGCATAGTCTCTATACCTTGATGGTAAGTGAGTCTCCCTACCTAATCTTCTTGGTAGCGGACTTGCCTCAAATTTGTCTTGCTCACTCCTGAATGGACTTGAATTACTGATTATACATGCATCACTAGATTCTTCTTTTTTTTGCTTCTGCTGCACATGGCTATATTTAGCTTCATCATTCCTATCATCAATCAGTAAAGGCATGTGCCACTCCTCATAGCTTTTGTCTTTGTTCCCTTCATCAATCTATTCATGGAATATAACATCTCTACTCGCAAATACCTTATGAGTAGATGGACTAAACAATTTATATGCTTTAAACTCAGAACAAGACCCTACAATATGCATTTTATGGCTTTAGCATCCAATTTCTTCCTATCCTCCTTAGTAATATGTGCAAAATCTTTCGAACCAAATAATCTTAAATGATTGTCTGCAGGCTTAAAACCATATAAAGCTTCAATGGAGTCTTGAGATCAAGACTCTTAGTTGGACTTCTATTCTTTAAATAGACTTCAGTTTTAATAGCTTCTACCCAAAAGCCATTAGATAGGTTCTTACATTTCAACATGTTGTGTGCACACTCCACCATAGTTCTATTCTTTCTCTCTAAAACCATGCTCTGTTGTGGAGTGTGGGGTACTATAAAATATTGAATTATTCCATGATCCCTACAATATTTGATGAATTTTCCAAGCTTGTATTCTCTCGCTTGATCTGAGCAGAGAATTTTGATGACCTTCCCTATCTGCTTTTCAACCATACTTCTGAATCTTTAAAATAATCAAAAGTATGAATTTTCTTTCTGAGAAAATATACCCAGGTATATGTTATACAATCATCAACAAAAAACAAAAAATAATAGGCTCCTCCTAAGGACCTTGTCTGCATTGGTCCACATATATCAGTGTGCACAAGTTCAAGTATATCTCTCTTTCTCTTATTAAAATTTAAGGGAAATTCATCCCTGGGTATTTATCCAAGTGTAGATCCTTCACAATCAACGTGTACATTTCTTAAAAGAGAAAGTCCATTAACCATACCTTGTTTCTACAGCAGCAATAGGTCATGAATATTGATGTGTCCAAATATTTGATGCCAAATATTCTCTGTTGTCATGGTTGTTGAAGTTAAAGCTTCATGTGGAACGCTTGTAAAATTCAACTTATACAGGCCTCGAACTCGTATTCTTGATGCCATCGACTTCTGATGATCCAGAAAGTCCTTTATGACACAATAGGTTTTGAAAACTTTGACCTTCAAGTTTTGATCTACAATAATGGGGAAAGAGATCAAACTATTTTTAATATGTGGTACCTACATGACATTCTGGATACGCCTGATATTACCATCAGGGAATATCACAGGAATATATCCATACCCTTTAATTTGGTATGCTCTTTCATCACTAAGGTAGATGTTAGTACCACTGCTGGTCTCTTTAAAACTTTCAAACCAGTGCTTATTACCTGTCATATGAGTGGATGCTCCAGAATCCACAAACCAAGATTCAACCTCATTAGTCTCAGTGGAGAAAGAAGAATGAAACATAAACAATTTGAGGTCATGATTCCAATTTTATTCAAAAAAGTGCTCTATATGCTTCTTATGTTTGTGTCTGGCTTCATCAATGTTCTTTTTATAACAATTTCTAGCAATTTTACTAGTTTTACCATAGTAAAAACACATGATTCTTGAATCATTTCTAGTTGATGACATACCTTGGAATGACTTTTTCTAGGGTGTACCACTGTATTTCTGTCCAACTCCTAGTTTCCCTTTGAAATGCTTTGATCTAGGTGTATATTGGTGGCCACCCACCATCCCACCTAGACCTCCAATCAGTTTCATTTGTTTCCTTGTTTATTTCAGCATTTACTATTTTTAGTAATTTTTTAGGTCTTGAACTTCTCGAGCCATTTTGACCCCCTAAACAGCATTATTTTGAGGTCCGCAATAGGCCCGTAGTGATAGGAAAAGGCCTGAAAAAAACCTATAGTACTCGGAGAGATCTTTCCAACAAGGTATTGTACGAGCCAAACAAAGATAATATCGCCAAGTTATGACCCCAGGAAGTTGGCCGCCCAACTAAACCCAACGGGGCCCACAAACGTTTGCCGTTACATCTCTTGGGGTTAGGGTTTTGGTTGTTTAGGGTTTTCTAATTTTTTCCAATAATGAATAAGCCCTTGAGCCTCACATTAACATAGTCAGAGGCATGTAGCCGCCACATCTCTTCTCAGAGATAAGCTACCATCATTCGAGCTAGTCTTATTTCCATTTTGTTCATAAGCATGTTTTAGTATTTGATATTAATGAAATGAAGCATTGTTTTTGCTACATATTTGTGCTTATGGTTATATATGTAATTTATTTTGTTCCTATTTAAATTTAGATCAATGGTATCAGAGAGGTATGCTTGTTCTCTGTTTTTCTTTCCATGCCCCCAATGAGGTCGGGATATAAGGAGTTAGGGTTTGAAATGGTTGAACCTTTACAAGACTAATCTCGCAAATCTCGATGGCCTCCCATGGCGGAAGAAAAGAAAGATGAGGGATAGGAGATCCTATCAAAATCTTTCTCAAAGACACCCTCAAGTGACAAAGGAATGTGATGATTGACAAATTTTCCCAGATCCTTCAACGGCTACCTAGGGGCAACCCATCTACTTCCAGCAGCTACTCTGGAAGCACCACACCCTTTAAGGTATAAGTTAACTTTGACATTCCCATAATTGAGGGTCAGATAGATGTGGACACCATAGATAAATGGTTAAATATGCTAGAAGGATATTTTTTTTGTTCATGATTTTTCTAGCTGGGAAACGATTACTTTTTCTCTTCTCAAAGTTTCCCCCCACATCAAGGACTGGTGGGAAACCTAATGTGAGAAGAAGGATGAAAGTACATTCGGCTGCACCCAATTGGGATTCATGTCGGGATGCCATCAAGGAGCAGTACTACCCTTTTGAGAGCTATGAGTATAAATAAATAAAGTGGACCACACTGCGACAGCGAAGGGACGAAGATGTGCCATAGTTTGCCAATGTTTTCCATGCCCTTCGCACAAAGAGGGTATCAAGTATTCTAAGAAACATTTGGTACCCAAGTATCGTGGCTGCCTACATAGGTACATCTAGGATAAGATGGAGTTCTTGGATATCTCCTCACTTGTCACAGCATACCGATACACTATCAAGATTGAGCAGAAGCTTAAATAGAAAAATAAATACTTTAGATCTGTGAATCAAAAGCAAGGGAAAGGCACCCCCAAATCGCAAAGCAAATGGAAAAACCAAGGTTGAGCGACCCAGAATAACCTGCCGAAGCTGCAAGAAAATAACAACACCACGAAGATAAATAAGTACATGATAAAGTGGTGTGAGTTCCATAAGAGCTCCACTCACAACACAAGTGAGTGTTGGGCCAAGCAGTCACTGGTGGCCAAGCTGAAGGCTTCTAAGTCCAACGTATGTTCTGACTTTGAATTAGGACTCGACAAGGGGAATGAAAAAGGGAAGTAGATCATTGATGTCGATCCCAGTTCCACTGTGGCCACCACCAAGTTGTAGAATATTTAGCCTGAAGATCTAGAAGAGGGGGACTGCCTATTCTAGTCATAGATGTGGGTGAAGGGTTCTCTGTTGCAGTTCATTGTCGACAGTTGGAGCCAAAAGAACCTCATTTCAGTAGAGGTTGTTAAGAGGTTGGACCTACCGACTACAATACATCCACAATCGTACACTATCGGGTGGCTTCACCAAGGACGGATCTCTACATCAGCCAACAGTTTTACGTTCCCTCAAGCATCAATCCCTTCACGAATGACGTACTATGTGATGTTTCTCCTCTTGAAGTTTGTGATTTATTATTAGGACAACCATATTTATGGAAGCATCATGTTGTATATGACTCAAGACCTTGATTTGCTATTATTTCTTTAGGTACTAAATTATATAGGATACCGGAGGTAGCCCCACCTACCACCATCTCTTTGATCTCTACTAAGAAATGCAGTAAGGTCATCTCCCAGAGTGGGAAATTTGTTTTCTTTATAATTCACTCTCAAAGTAAGGGGAAGGTCATAGCCCCATCCATGGCCCCTGGGAAGGGTTCCTCCAAGCAACAGAAGCTGGTGGATGTGGTCATGGAAGAATATAGGGACATCTTCTCCTCAGCCATAGGGGTACCCTTACATTGTCAAGTCAAGAATTCAATCGATCTGACTCCTAGATCACCTCTTCCTAACGGGCCGATATATCGCCGCTCCATTATGGAAAATTAAGAGATCAAGTAGAAAATCCAGGAATTGCTGCAAAAAGGGCACATCCGACCAAGTTCCTCACCTTGTGGGAGATCAATTGTACTGGTACAGAAAAAGGATAGAACTTGGAGGCTCTATATTGATTATCAGGCATTAAACAAAATTACTGTCAGGAATAGGTATCCAATCACATAAATTGATGACGTACTGGACCAACTCAAGAGGGCCAAGTATTTCATCAAGATCAATCTGAAGTTTGGTTATCACAAGGTTCCAATAGAGCCAAGAGATGTATGGAATACTGCCTTTAAATATAAGGAAGGCCTTTCTAAATGGTTGGTTATGCCCTTTGGGTTGACAAATGACCCCACTACTTTTATGAGGCTAATGGATGCCATATTGCAGCCCTTCACTAACTCATTCGTGGTGGTTTATCTGGATGACATCCTCATCTTCACAAGACTTCGAAAGAACACTTGCAACACATTCGACAGGTCCTTCAAGCCCTTTGGTAACACAAACTATGTGCCAACTTGTAGAAATGCACCTTTGGCATGATCCAAGTCCAATAATTGGGGTACATCATAGATAAGCGTGGCGTGCATGTGGACCCAACCAAGATCCAAGTCATTTGCGATTGGCGAGTCCCAACCACTATAACGGAGCTTCTAGCATTTTGGGCCTTGCAATTTTTTATCGGAGGTTCTTGTTGGGATTCTCTGATATCACTTGACCTTTGAGTCAGATTACTAAGGGCTGGTCAAAAGAAAAGTTTTGCTGGTCCGAGTCCTAATAGAAGGCATTCATTGAGTTGAAATGTTTCATCTGCTCTGCACCAGTACTCACACTACCAAACCTGCAACAACCATTTGAAGTCGAGGTAGACACCTTAGACTATGCTATTGGTGCAGTGCTCACCCAACATGGGCATCCAGTGGCCTATCATAATGAGACACTTTTCGATAAATAAATGTATTCCATCATACAGGCTTGCCAACAATGGAAGCACTACATTATGAAGAAGGAGACGGTCATCCACACTGATCACTGACCTCTTCAGTTTATACAAACACAGGGGAATTTGCAGAACGATCGTCATCAAAAGTGGTTTACATAACTAAAAAATTTCTACTTGAACATTAAATACAAAAAGGGCATCGCCGATCATGTTGCATACTGCCTCAACCGACCCCCAGTTGAAGCATTGACTATTGTTCTCAACTATTTCGGTCATGAGACCTTTGGATGGCCACAATTATACAAAATTGATCTAGAGTTTGCCTCCACATACCAAATGCTAGTAGATGGGAAGAAAGTTCCTAATTTCCTCCTCCAGGACACATTATTATGCTCCCTAGGCCACATTTGTGTTCCTTCAAGTGTGCGTGTCAAACTGATTTGGGAGGTGCACTATAGTGGGATGACAAGACACTTTAGGGTGGAGAAAAATGTGGATGTACTACAAAGTTACTTCTATTGGACCAAACTCTGACTGGATATTGGGAAATATATCAGATCCTACACTGTATATGCCATCGCCAAGCTATTTATCAAGAAGCAAGGCCTGTACACTCCTATGCCTACTCCCTTCCGGCCATGGGAATCCATCTCCATGGACTATATGTCTGGCCTCCCTTCTACTAAACATAGTAATGGCTATGTATTTGTGGCCGTGGACAGAGTTTCTAACATGGCTATATTGGAAGCCTACAAGAAGAGTATCACATCAGAGGACACTACCAAACTCTTCTTTGAACGAGTATGGGTACATTTTGGGATCTCGAAAACCATTATATCATATCAAGATAGTAGGTTCCTAAGCACATTCTGGTCAAGCCTCTAGATATTATTGGACACCAAGCTCACCAAGTTGACTGCCTTCCATCCCTAGACTGATGGCCAAATGGAGGTCATCAACATGATGATAGTGCACATACTTTGCATGTACAACTCCAAACATCCTCGAACCTATGATGAGAGTCTTCCATATGTGCAACATAGTTATAATAGAGCTCGCCATAGCTCAATTGGTCGCAGTCCCTTTCACGTGGGTCTAGGATTTCAATTGTTTTGTCTTATTGATGTCACCATGCCTCAAGAACTACACAAACATAATCCACACATGTATCATCTTAGGTAGATAAAGCAACTAGATTTGTTGAATGCATCCAACACACCCACCAGCAGGTTCATGACATCCTGGAGAATTCAAATTCCAAGTACAAGCAGCGACATGATCAACATCGAGTGCGCACAAGTTTCAAGTGGGAGACAAAGTCTAGTTGCATTTGTAGAAAGAACTCCTTATCGGAGCCCATCGGAAGCTCAAACTGCTCTGATATGGTCCTTACACCATTACCAAGGCTATGGGAGACAATTATTTTGAGCTCAGCATTTCCTCATTCCTTGGTCTGCACCCAGTGTTGAATGTGGACCACCTTCGACCATACTTTCCACCATTACTAGACACATCAGACATTGCAAAACAATCCACACCAATAGAGTTAAATCCAGACTGAATGGAACATGCCACAACTGATCGGATTATGGACACATAGGTCAAGAACACTCACCAACAAAGGATCCAACTATATCGGGTTGTCAAAGCTAGCCAACTCCTGCACCAAGGCAAGTGGCTCACTAGGTTCAATAGAAATTTCCTCACCTCATGGAGGCTCTGCACGCAATGGGAACCGTTACTGCCTAAGGGGGAGGAATGATCCAGCTGGATATTGATGGTCACCCACCTATCCCACCTAGACCTCCAGTCAGCGTCATTTGTTTCCTTAATTATTTCAGCATTTACTATTTTTAGCAGTTTTTTGGGTCTTGAACTTCCGGAGTAGTTTGCACCCCCTAAATAGAGTTTTTTGAGGTCCAAAGCAAGCCCATAGCTCTAGGAAAAGGCCTACGGAAAAACCTGAGGTACTCGGAGAGACCTTTCCAACAAGGTATCGTACACACCAAACGAAGATAATATGACCAAGTTATGACTCCGGGAAGTTGGCTACCCAACTAACCCCAACGAGGCCCACAATGTTAGGCCCTTACAATACTAGTGTATTCCCTTGTTATTATTGTCATTGTACCCCTTATTGTTATTTTTCTGCCCATGTTGTCCCCATATTGTTATTATTGTGCCCCATAGAAACCCACTATTGTTATTTTTGTGCCCTTACATTATTATTGTTATGTTGTCTCTAATTATATTGTGACCCCTTAGACTCCTATATATAGAAAGGAGGTCTTGTCATTTGTATCATCCAAGAATTGTTCATTTGTGTAATTTAAATGAGGTATCCCCCTCGAAGAGTCTACATTTATTTTGTTGATCTATCTCTTTGTTCTATTTTGTGAGCTAGTTGCATAACAATTGGTATGAGAGCTTTGGATTCTAGCGTTTCACTACTTCAAACAGGTCATCGTGGAATTTTCGCTCCAATTTTATTCTACGAAGCTTTAGAAGTTGAAATTAAAACCCATTTGAGAAGCAAGTGTGATGAAGTGCGTTGCCCCTAGACTTCCACAACCTACAAGGTTGACACCACAACAATTGGAAGAAAAAAGAGAAAAAGGGCTTTGTTATAGTTTTGATAGAAAATACAGTAGAGGTCATAAGTGTGTTGAGAATAATTTTTTTTACATATATTGTGAAGAGGAGGAAGAAAAGGAACAAGAAACATCAAAAGAAAAGGATACAAACCAGGGACAAACCCTAGAGAAAGAGGAAATGAATCCGACCATATCTTGTAATGGATTAGCCGAAATTACCACTCAAACTATCAAGATAGATGGACATATCAAGAAGAAAAAGGTAATAGTGTTGATTGATTCGGGCAATACCCATAATTTTATTCATTGTAAGATAGCCAAGGAATTGAATTTCTTCCTATATCTGGCATCAGAGTTTCAAGTGATGGTTGCAAATGGACATTAGGGGAATTTTGAGGTCTAAAATGGGTCTCCTAAGAAAAATGTACAACCAAAATAAACTTCATAAGAACCAATAGGATTCAAGATGATGATGTCAGCCACGGGGGATGATTTAGCATTTTTGTTGTAAAAACGTAAGAAGATTAAAAAATAATAAAATAATAAAACTACTTTTTCAACTTGTATTTTCAACATATCTCCCTAAGGTTTTACTCAAATTTTGAGAGGGAGTAATCGTTGGATGCAAAATGTAATTCTTTGTCGAAGGAGTACCCATCTTGCATACTTGCAATGGACCCTGCTTCACGAAAAATGACAAATACATGAAAAAAAATGATTGCAATCACATTTTTCATGTATTTTTCATTTTTCGCATAGCAGGGACAATCAAAAGTATGCAACATGGGTACTCCTTGAATGAAGAATCAAATTTTGCATCCAAGGAGTGTTTTTTCTCTAAATTTGAGTAAACTTATAAGGAGATAAGTTGAAAATATGAGTTGAAAAAATAGTTTTTTCTTCTTTCCCTCTAAAATTTGATGATTTAATCTAATCTTATTCTATTACTTCCACTATTATTTTATAATTTCCTTAGGAGACCTATTTTAGACCTCAAAATTCCCCTAATGGGATACACGAATTGCTCTAGAAATGCCATAATATCAAGCTATCCATGGGAGAATATGTGTTGAATAGTCTAATGCTTTCCATTCCAATGTGTGGTGCTGACGTTTTACTAGGTGTCCAATGGCTACAATCTTTGGGTACGATAACTTTTGATTTTCGAGAATTTTTCTTGAAATTTGTTTTGGAAGGAAAGGAAGTTGAATTAAGGGGTATTACAAGGAAACTGGGGTATTTCAGATAATCAGCTCTAACATAATGACAAAGCTTCTAAAGAATGAACAATGAAGCGTAATTGCACAATTATGTTCGCTAGAGGTTCCCACATTGGAATCATCTATTTCTCTAGACCTACAAAAAGTCTTGGACAATCATTCCATGGTATTTGAGACTCCCAAAGGCCTCCCATGTATTTGTGATCATGATCATGATTTTCATTTGATTCTAGGAAGTGTTTCTCCAAACATCAGGCCTTAGAGATATCCTATGCCCAAAAGAGTGAAATTGAACGTATGGTTGCAGAAATGTTAGAGGCCGGTATAATTCAACCTAGTCAAAGTAATTTCTTTTCTCCAGTAGTGTTGGTGCACAAGTGTTATAGACATTTTTGGGCACTGCAACCCAATCATACATGTCCATAAACCAAGGGCTTCTACGTCCCTAAAAGTGTTGCTTCACACCCTAAAGGAACAAGGTCAGCTGATTACATCATCTCCTAGAAGTTCTCCATGGAAAACTACTCAAAACTGGTCAAAACTGGACCATACAGGCTACTCAGTGCTAAGGGTGCGATGCATCCCACTTACTCAGTGTAAAGGGTGTGATGCATACTGGAAAGCCCTTTTGTAGGGTGCGATGAGCGAGAGTGGACAAGTGGAAGAGACAATTTGCAAGGTGGATACTCATGGAATCTCACAGAAACTTCTCCAATGACACTTGCCTCTCTAAATTCACCCAGGGATGAGTAAGATATCATGAATCTCCAAGTGGAACCAAGAACTATCAGAGAGAGGACACTAATCAAAAACCCAACAGCTGACTCACCCCCCTGCAAACATCTATATATGGATCTCTCATCATAGAGATTCAGAGGTTGGAATCTTGTATTTTGTAAGGAAGTGTTGTTGGTTTCTTTGTGAAAATCATAGTGTTGGGTGATCTAAGCTTTTCATGAGGTGAAGAAGGGCTTTCATGCTGGGAGGATGACGCTGGATCAGAACAATTGGTTGTAATCCTCTTTGCTATTCTTGATATTAATAAAGCTATTCAAGTTTTCCTCCACATTCTTGTATGTTTGGTGACATATGCATTTGTGTGGTCAATATATATCTGGTCCTATATTGTTTATGATTGTAGTTCTCTATTCTTGGATAGTGTTATGCTGCTTTGACTCTATAGGTGCTCTTTGAAGCTGGGTAAGCGAAGGAGGAGCGGCAAAGATTGTCAGAAGGGAGAGGAACCAAACAAGGAACCAAGCGCAAGACTAAGGTTGGTTTCTTCTATTCCCCTCTTATCTACTTCTCATAAAAGAAAACGAAAGTGGCTTTGGTTTGTTTGTTTCTAAGATAGCTACCCGTCTTAGTGGGACTAGCAGCTTCGAATGGACACTGGATTTCCCGATAACAACAAGAAGGATGGATCATAGTGCAAGTGACTGGATTATAGGGAGCTAAACAAGCTCACTATTAAAGATAAATTCCCCATTCCTGTCATTGATGAATTATTGGATGAATTTCATGGAGCAATTTAATTCACCAAGTTAGATCTTTGTTCAGGATATCATCAAATCAGAAAGAAGACATAATACATTTGGAAACAAAACATTTATAATTCATGAGGGTCATTATGAATTTTTGGTCATGCCTTTTGGGCTTACCAATACACCTTCCACATTTCAAGGTTTGATGGATTCCATTTTCAAACCCTTAGAAAATTTGTGTTAGTATCTTTTGATGATATACTAATCTATAGCAAGTCTTGGAAGGATCATGTTCAACATGTTGACAGAGTGCTCAAACTATTGGAGGAGAAACAATTATATGCAAAAACCTCCAAATGTTTCTTTGGAGTACAAGAGGTGGAATATTTGGGTCATATTGTATCTCATAAAGGTGTTAAGTTAGAACCTAGAAAAATTAAAGCCATTAAGGAATGGAAAATCCCCACATCCATAAAGCATCTATGTCGATTTCTTGGGTTGACAAGGCATTATCACAAGTTTGTTAAGAGTTTGGGAGAATAGCGGCACCTCTAACAACATTACTAAAGAAAGATGCATTTTCTTGGATTCCAAAAGCAACGAAGGCCTTTGAACATATTAAAGAGGCAATGCACCAAGCACCGGTCTTAGCTATGCCAAACTTCACAAAAACCTTTATTGTGGAATGTGATGCCTCATGAAATGGAATTGGTGTTGTTTTAATGCAAGAAGAAAGACACATTACTTTCGAAAGTTGTCCAATCAAAGGAAAATATTTACACAAAGCTATTTATGAGAAGGAAATGTTGGCAATACTACATGCACTTAAGAAATGGTGAAATTACCTAATGGGAAGACACTTCAAGGTAAAAACAGATCATGATAGTCTCAAATACTTTTTAGAAAAATGATTATCTTCAAAAAAGCAGCAAAAATGAGTCACAAAGATGTTGGTTTATGACTTTGAAATCATCTAAAAAAAGGGAAGAAAAATGTTGTTGCAGATGCACTCTCAAGAAAGGATGAGGATGTGGAAGCATTGCATTGTGTAATTTCTATTATCCAACCAAATTGGATAAACAAAGAAAGGGATGAATAGAAGAATGACGAAGAAGTGTGGGCACTCATTCAAAAGTTGCAGCAATATCCCAGTACATCTAATACATTTAGCTGGAAAAATGATTCGATATGGTACAAAGATCGCTTATACCTCTATAAAAATTCCCAACTCAAAATTAAAGATTCTTAGGGAATTGAACACATCTCCCTTAGGAGAGCATTCAGGATTTTTAAAAACTTACCACAGGGTTAAGAAAGAATTTTTTTGGGATGGCATTTAATATGATATTCAAAAATTTGTGGTGGAATGTTTTGTTTGCCAATAAGAGAAATTTGAGACAATTAAGACCCAAGGTCTATTACAACCTTTATCCATTCCAAGTCAATGTTGGGAGGAGGTTTCAATTGATTTTATCATAGGTTTACCCAAGTCTAAAGGAAAGAGTGTCATCATGGTGGTAGTTGATATACTTACCAAGTATGCACAATTTTGTGCATTATCTCATCCATTTAAAGCCAATATAGTTGCTATTGCATTTATGGAAAAAATTCAAAAGCTACATGGGAACCTAAAGATTATTGTAAGTGATAGAGATCCTATTTTCAATGGAAATTTTTAGAAATAATTATTTTCTTGTCTGGGTACTCAGTTAGCTCATAGCTCATCTTATCATCCTCAATCTGATGGGAAAAATGAGATAGTGAATAAATGTTTGGAAGGATATCTTCATTTCTTTGCATTTGATAAACATACACAATGAGTCAAATGGTTGCCTCTCACTGAATGGTGGTATAACACTTCCATACTGCTGCAAAAATGGCCCCATTTATGGCACTTTATGGATATCATCCACCGTCCATAACATCATACTTAAGAGAAAATTATAAGGTTCAATCAGTGGAATATCACATCGAGCATCAACAAAAAGTTCACCAACTATTAAAGGATAACCTCACTTTGGCGTAGAATAGAGTGAAACAACAGGTAGATTAACATCGCAACGAAAGAAGTTTTGAAGTAGATGACTGGGTATTTCTATGGCTACATCCATACAAACAAATGTCCATCAAGTAAGCTAAGAAGGATAATAAATTATCACCAAATTATTATGGTCCGTACAGGGTGTTGCAAAATATTGTTACTATGGCATTCAAATTGGAACTTCCTGCATCTTCCCGAGTGCACCTAGTTTTCCATATTTCATGCTTAAAGAAGGTTATAGGTGACAGATCCCAATTCAAACAATATTGCTAGATCTTGACGACGAAGGTAAAATTATATTGGAACCTGAAGCAGTAACAAAAAAAAGAACTTGACAGCTATAGAATCAATCAATTTCAGAGTATCTCATCAAGTGGAAGAACTTACCCACTGAAGATTGTACATGGGAGGATGAGAATTTTATAAAGAAGCATCCAGAACTACTCAAGCATTGAGGAAAACAATTTTTTGAAGGAGATGGGCATGTTAGATCCCTATAATAGTAGTGTATTCCCTTATTATTATTGTCATTGTATCCCTTATTGTTATTGTTGTTCCCATTTTGTCCCCATATTGTTATTATTGTGCCCCAAAGAATCCCACTATTGTTATTGTTGTGCCCTTACATTATTATTGTTATGTCATCTCTAATTATATTGTGACCCCTTAGACTTCTATATATAGAAAGGAGGTCTTGTCATTTGTCTCATCCAAGAATTTTTCATTTGTTTAATGTAAAGGAGTTTTCCCCCTCGAAGGGGCTACATTTAAGTCGTTGATCTATCTTTTTCTTCTATTTTGTGAATTGGTTGCATAACACACAAACTCTTGGCGTTACATCTCCTGGGGTTAGGGTTGTTAGCGCTCAAATTTACCTTAGGCTGAAATAAGGTAAAACTCAAGGCTACATCAAACCACGCTCAGCCTCGTAGCTAGCCCTACGAGGAAAGGAGAGGGCTCTCTCCGGGTCTATCTCGGTAGAAAAGTCTTCAAAGGGGCTGAGACGGCCGATAAGGAATACTGATTTAAGGCTAGTAAATTGATAGAAAGGATTGTTTTTGATAAATGATTGGGTTTTCTAGGCTGCATGGGGCAAAGAACAACTTGAACAGGGAAATATAATCAAAAACACAGATTATCTCCTGAGGCAAGATAGGCAAGAAATTTAACATCACTTTTGAAATAATGTGGAGTGGGTGAACTGTTTGAGAGGTTGAAAAGGGCATAGAAGATGGATCCTTGTCAAACAGAAGAAAACATTAAATATGAAAACTTCCTCAAGACAGAGCAAATAAATTGAATTCTGCCTTTCTCACTTAAAAGAATTCATTTAGAAACGATTAGGAAATGAAATGGAAACACAACAGGCTACATATGAAACAAAGGAAGAGACAAATGTTAAATTTCATACCACAAGAATCTCAGGGGTCAGAGCTGCATTTTTATTTAAATCCCTCTCAAAACTGTACAATGAAGTTTTCTTTCACAGCTCTCCCACTGTTTGCCAGAACTCGGAACTCCCCTTTTACAAATAATTTTCAATACAATAAATAAGATCTTTTGTGGGAAAACAAATCGACCCAACAACAAAGGTGTTGTTTCAACTGAAATTACAAAAATTAGAAAAGAGTGTTTCATCTATTCTAAAAATAGAACAGCGTCCCTCTAAATCTTTTGATGACTGGCTAATTAAGAGACAAAACTGGAGCGCAGATCCCATAGAATCAGGACTGAGGATCAAAATAGGCAAATTCGTTCCTATATCACTGCTTATGGTTGGTATTTTGTTTTTAATTTGGGTTTAACTATTTATTCTTTTCCATTACCATTATACCACCCTCCCAAAATGTCACGACAGGTGTCTTTGCTGAGGGCACGTTTCCATGCTGCAACATATGTTCTTTAGATGAATCGAATGCCCAAATAGTGCAATGACTGCCACCTAGGAAATGCCATTTTCATTTCGATTTATTTGTTGGAAGAAACAGAACATTAACTTAGACTCCCCTTTTTATCAATCCTATCATAGAAGAAAACAAATGAAAGCCTCCTCCAACGTGTCTACATATATGTTAAGCAGACAGAATCGTCATAACATTTTATGTTATAATGTTGCACCTCAGAGTTTAAAATGACCTGAGTCAAAAACATCTGTGTATGTCAAACATATGCAATGAAATTTTCCAAACAACAATATATGAATATCATTGCTTGTCTTCCAGTTGTTCAACGACACTGCGAACCATATATAACAATTCAAACCATGTCCAGCAATATAGAACCATAGCATTCCTCTACACATCTAAAGGGAGTCAACTAGTATCCTTCCTTTTCAACTGCGACATCTTGTGTTACTCTAATATCGAGCAGATTCCTATTGCAAGAAGCTCCGTTGTCTCCTTGAAAGTGGTGTCATCCTGTCACTCGCTCAATCCAGAACTTCTTAGTTCTATCGGCGATCAAATTGGAATGACAAAGAATGAAATACAATTCTCTCTTCAACAAAGGCTTGTTTCCCAACATTAATAACACCACAATTATGCTAAAATCTACTGAGCAACCTGATGGAGCCGATTTAATAAGAAACTGGGCGCCAGGCATAATTTTTTTGGGCTTTGTCACTATATGGTTAGCGCCCCTGCCCTGTACTCATGAAAAAATGCGACTTGATGTTCCCCACCAAAGCACGTGATTTTGATGCAACACTGAACATCAAAATGCCCCACTATACTTCTTATCTATCATACCATTCATAATTGCCAATACTCATCTGCAAGATCACCTTTGGTTGCCTAACTAGCAGTCTTTTATGCAGATCTTTATGTAATAACTAAAGCACGAATCCAAAGAAGTAGAATAAAAAACATCACGTACAGGCGAGGTTGTTGCCACCATGTCACAAATGGGCCAGTTTGACCTTTCAATACACCGCTTTAGCATGGGAAACATGAGGAAAATCACCACAACTGCATTTAGGCAGCAAATATGTGACAACTGATCCCCAGAAGCTAACAACTTTTGCAATTACTTCACTATCAGGCCATGTGAATGCATTAACACCTATCTGGAGGGAACAACTAGCAATTTCAAAGGTATTATAACTATGTGAATAAGCTGGCGAACGTGTCTGAACTCCATTGCTTGGAGATTTCAAGTAAAGCAATAGAAACAACATCACTATCCATGCAAAAGTGATCTCCGAGGTTGAAACCCATAATCTGCATCGGTTCGGCCATCTTTACTGTGATGCAATAGAATGAACTCTTGCCGAAAACGATATCACGGGAGTTGATTGCATTTACCTTTCTTGGAAGATTCCCCACAGTCGTCAATGTGTTCTGGAAGGAATCATAAATTTCCACTGTCTCATTCTCATTATTTCGACCCACTGCCATGACTATAGGTCAATTCTCTTCTCCTACCGCAATGCCGATAGCCATGAGTTTGTCTATGGACAACGTGGTGGGAAGGTGAAAGAACCTTTGAGTTAGAGGATTGCAGACAGCAAGTATGAGCCCCTTTTTCGGGTCGCTTGACTTGGATTCCGAGGTTCTGGGCTGGAACTTAGTCATGGTCACCAAGAAGAGGCCTTTAGCTGATCCCTCGCATGTTATATCACGGATTGCAAAATCCTCTAGAGCATCCTGTTATCTTCCAACTCTAGTTCAGAGGTAAACACATTTCTACGTTTTTTCTCTGACTGATGCTCGTCGTCCATTTGATGACTTCTAGATTCCTGCAGAATCTATCAGCGTTGGACCTGACCTTCATCATTGAGTTCATTGCAAGTGTACGAGCTTTAAATAACAAATCTCACAACTAAAAGGATATCAAACACTTCAAGAGTTGAAATCGTGAGCCAGATGCTGAGCCGAGTCCTTGTCATGATTTTAATCCCATGCGGCCTATGTTTATCTGACCTGTGCGTCGCGCGGCATAGCCAGTGCGCTGTGCCGTTTGTGTGCGCCGCGCATATGTTATTTTAACATGGTGTGATTGCGCCCAGTGCGTCGTGCGGCCCATGTGCGCCGCACTCCTCTCCCTGTGCGCCGCGCACCCAAATCCACACACAATTTGCCTTAAATTTTGTTTGAGTTGCTCTCTTATCATTAACATGCAAAATGAGATCCTCATACCTTGCCTTAAAATCCTTTTTATCTCTAAGAAGTTTTGGACAACAAAAGTCAAATGAAGCCCACTTTTTCTTTAGGTTGTTTTGAATAGATGTGCCGCTGGCAATAATACGATGTGCACTAGGAATCTCTCGAAGGCTTGTGGCACATTGAGTATTTGGATTTTGGATGATGTGTCCCTCATCCAAGATCACATAATCCCATGTAACAATATCTTCACTTGTATCTCCATTATACATCAGGGAATTATCGCCTCTCTCCAACGCATCCACCTGCTACAGGCACATCTTGTTTTCGCTATCACTTGGTACTCGTGGCTATAATGACTAGGGATTTGGTGCATCCCTCTTAGATAGCTTCCTTTCACGGTAGCTTTATTAGTGCTTGTATGTAGTCCAACACAAACCTTTGATCAAACTTTTGGAACACACGACCCAAACTTTATTGCTTTGTGGTAGACTTTTTAGCTGTTGATGACAACCACCATTTTCAACATCCTTTTGCATAACAACGTTGATAGCTGACTGCCGGATACGCTATATAATTTGCATTGATCTCTCCCTACACCAGGCCAAATAACCTTCGGCAAAGAAAAGCGTCTTCTGACTAAGTAAGCCTTCACCCCTTGTTGCTGAAACCTGTTGATTCAAGGAGTGTATTATCTATTCCATGTGAAAATTTCTTGCATGAATTCATTAATTATGTTCCAAGTCATTTCTGCATTCCTCATCTGTGTGAAGAACTCCAGGGCTTGTGATAGTGGGCCCAGAGTAAAAATCTCCATTTTAAGATCCATCTGACCAGCAAGATGACATAGAAAGTGTGCAATTAGAGTTGCTCCTGGTGGAATATCATCCCTTAGAATTAAATTCCATACTAATTGGTGGCAACCTTGGGGTCAATGACTCTTTTGACCAAAATAGCATCTAAGGCTGTAAATGACGTGAAATGAACCTTGGTGAATTTGATTTTGACAAGGGACTAATAGGACCGAGTCTAACAAGGGTTTTGGTTGTTTAGGGTTTTATCATGTTTTCCAATAATAAATAAGCCCTTGAGCCTCATTGTAACATAGTTCAGAGGCATGTAGCCACCACATCTCTTCTCAGAGATAAGCTACCATCGTCCGGGCTAGTCTTATTTCCATGCTATTTGTAAGCATATTTTAGTATTTTATATTAGGGAAATGAAGCATTATTTATGTTGCATCTTTGTGGTTATGGTTATATTTGTAATTTGTTTTGTTTCTATTTAAATTTGGATCAATCTTTTTCTTTGCCATTAATACTATATCTATATTCTTAGGCTTTAGATTCATCTACCTCTCTTCTTCCTGCATCAAAATCCTTGTCAGTTCTTCATAGGTGGAAGCTTTCTCCCTCACTTTTTTCTCTGTAATGAACATATGTTCATCATTATTCATACAATTTAAGGTAATCGTGACAAGATCAGTGTTGGACACTTTCTCTCCTATGTTTCCCAACTTGTCTCTCAACTCTTTGATCTGAGAGATGAATGAAATAATGAATTCATTATTTCATTGTCCTGCATTCTGATGGAAAGAATATCACTCTTAAAAAACAATAGGTTATTTTTATTCTTTATCTCATATAGATCCTTGAGAGTCACCCAAATATCATTGGCAGTTTTACTCTCTTTGATGTGAGGGATGATGTTGTCTTTCAGTGGAATTTTCAACAACACCTTCGCTTTTTTCCCCTCTTCTCCCAATATTGAATTTCTATAGTTGTTCCTCCTCCAGTTGTAGTTGGCTTCGCTTTGTCCCCTTTTGCAATTTCCCATGCACTCGAACCCTCGAGCAATATCTGCAATTTGGAATTCTAATTTGTGTAATTCTACCCATTGAGCTTATTTCTCTCAATCAGATACGCTTTTGTCATGTGATTATTCATTATGATGGGATCGATCTATGGATATAACCCTAGATCCTTAATCTCCAACAATATTTCTAGTCAAAAACAAAACTACACCAACACCGACGGTCCCAACCTCAAAAAAAAAAGCATACCAAAGGAGAAATCTCTGGAGCAATCTCGAGTTTATTCGAGTGATATTGGAATTATCAAAGAACCAGAAAAAAACACACCCAAAAACAACATCAAATGAGAATTCGATCAATCTTGGCCTCTAATACAATGAAGTCGGCTTCAAGAAAAAGAAAATACCATAGTAGAACCAAAGGAGTGCCAAGAGATTGATCTCAAGTGCACCTGGCATCCGACATCAACTCAATGAACTCGGAATCCAACTTCAGCATAATGATCTCAGCATACGACATCAACACATCGAACTCACAACCATTTGATCTAGGCTTACAGACACAAGCAAGAAACCTCTCTATGGTTTCCAACAATCTCTGATAATCAGAATCCACTAATCGATCTCGAGCTTCAATGCATAGATCAGGTAGACTCGGATCTGGTCACACATCCACCACGATCTAGTTCACCACTACTCCAGCGTGGGATTAGGGTATCGATTCCATGCTTATGACCCATGTTGTTTTCAATGCATGTAAGGAATTGGGCATAATCACGAGATTTAAACCTAAATGTCGCACTACCACCTGTGTTGACCAACACGTGAACAAGGGAAAATGTTGCGTTGGTCCAGCTTTTCTCAACAAAGAAACGAGTTTGCAAATTCAATATTCGCCTCTCTCCAGCCACCAAGGCTCATGAATTGACCAAACACTAAGGTTCCACACTGCCACTAAGTCTCTCCAGCCACCAATGCTCACTAGCTTAGATAGCATGTTTGAAATGGAAGACAAGATTGAAACATTGAAACTAGTAGCTCACAAGTGAGCAAGTTGCACCTGAAGATTACTTGGGTAGTACCACACACATTCATTAATCATGGAATAAAAATATATAAAATTACATGAAGTTAGGGAGATCAAACTGTGTCCTAGAAAATAGAAACTAATCCTAATCTAGGACACACACACAACTGTCAAACAAACTTTCTCCAATATTACATAATTATCCATTATTTTCAACTAACCTTCATTAGAGAGAACCCTGAAGAGATAAGTCAAAATAAATCTGTCATATGCCTTACACATGTCAAGCTTAATTAAAATTCCCACAGTTCTATATTTTTTCAATGAATTTCCCTCCACATAACTGGTCTACTACATTGAAATTATATTTAGAAGGGGAAATTTAGATGATTTTCAATAACTTTAAAAATAATATGATATATCACGTTGCATAAGGCTATTGATCTGAAGCTAACAATATGTTGGGCCTTATTAGAATTTGATGCTAGTGTTAATAGCATGGAATTCAAGGCTACAAATAAAGAGAACATGCTATGAGATTAACCCACTAAGTCATGTATTTCTTCACCAAGGAAATGCCAAGAAACTTGAACAAAATATGTGGTGAACCTATTCAAACCCAATGATTTGTTTTTTAGTATGGGAATTAACACCTCTTCGACTTTAGCATAGGACACCTATCACATTAAGGAAAAATTATGATCTTGCTGAACCAGCATTGGGATGTTTCCCATGATCTTTTGAATTGGTCTACATCGAATTTGATTTGGTTCAGCTAAAAGAGATCCATAATATCTAAGCAATTCTTGCCCCATCTCTTTGTGATATGTGAGTTGTCACCCTGCTTCATCTTTGAGATAAAATATCTTATTATGGTGTATGTGTTTGATCATCAATTTATGGAAAAACTTAGTGTTCTTCTCCCTTTCGCAAAGCTAGTGGGTTCTTGATTTTTGCCTCCATTATATTTCCTCATGTTTCCTTTTGTCCTCTATTTTTGCGACTAGGTCTCCTTCTTTTGTAGTTATATCTCTAGTTCTTCCCTCAAGAATTATTTGTTGTTGAACCTCTTAAGTTTTTACCTCCATCTCTTATTTTTCTTGGAAACTATTTCCAAAATCCTCTTTGTTCCATTTTATTTTTATTTTTATCTTAATATTTTTGATCTTTTGTTCAAACTTGGCAATATATCTTCCGGCCATGCCTTTTCCTTCTTAAGGAAGGATGGACCCTTAAGCTAGAAACTGTCAAATATAAAAGCCTTATTTTTAGAGGCAACTTGATGTTTATTTCTAGATATATTGGCTAGTGACTTGAACCTGTACAATGAAGAATAGTTTCTTCCAGGAAGGCATCCACTTTAATGAAAGGTTTTGAGACTAAAAATCTATCCAAGTGTGATGTTATTTGGTTCTTATCATTGCAATGATTGTTCTAGGTTAATACTCCATCAACTCTGTCCATGCTAGCCAAGTTCATTTGCTACATTAACTATTTTAATTTTTAGGAGTTTGTGTCAAAGAGATTAATGCCTCCCCTTTTTTACTCCAGTGATGTCACCATGTTGAAGTCTCCTCCTAGAATCCATAACTTATCTTGGTGAAGCTCTCTGATTCTATCCAAGATTATAGAGATCCTAATTTTTCATCCACCATATCCTACTTATGATTTTATGGCCCTGACATTAGCAGATCAACCCTCCCGACGTTGGTGGATTGTCCTTGGCTTTGTAGACTCATGAATCTAAGAAACAACTCAATTGATTTGGGGACAAGGAACTAGCAGCCAACCTCCTCGTAGGTAGGTTGCATTGTCATTACCTCGAATGGCGTAGCTCCCTTGCCACCTATGATAGATATAGAAGCCTTCAAATTTCTATTTTCAACTAGATCTAAATAAAAAACATCTAAGCCCTCCCACTTTTTAAAAAAGATGGAGAATATCCCAAAAGTTGAAGTCTCTACCCCTCATGCTAGATCAAGGGCTCTACAACTTGTAGAATGATGATTCAATGAAAAATTCATGGGTCTTTGGCCCTATCGATGCAATTTGTATTTATGGGTAGAGAAAGTTTGGAAACCCTTAATCAAAGGTGAAATATCCTCTTCATCTATCGTGAATAATTACTTATCTTTTAAGTTTTTATATGAAAATAAAGTAGGTTGGGAGCTGATTTTCAGGAGTGGACCTTATTTCATGGGAGCTCAAGCATTGTATCTAGATCGATAGAGCCTAGTTTTTTATCTAT
The DNA here is from genome assembly GCA_000404065.3 of Pinus taeda. NCBI lineage: Eukaryota > Viridiplantae > Streptophyta > Pinopsida > Pinales > Pinaceae > Pinus > Pinus taeda. The sequence continues at coordinate 18,595 of APFE031308610.1, read as the reverse complement.
AAAGTGATTTTCCTTCAATGGAACCAATCTACATAAATATCCCCTTCTTCCCTCTACACTCTTGGAATGAAGCCACCTTCAGGAACATTGGAAATACCATTGGAAAGTACACTGATTTTGTCGAACCACATGAAGGTATTCTATATTGTGCCCACATATACATAGAGGTGGATCTAGAAAGAGGCCTCCTTATGGAAATCAACTTGAATCTGAACAAATAGTCTCATATACAAGAGGTAAACTATGAATAACTCCCTTTTAAGTGCAAGGTATGCCATGAATATGATAATTTTTCTCATAGATGCAAGAAAAAACAAGAAGAGTGACCCAACCAAAATGAAGTAGGGAAACCATGGAAAGAAGATAAAAGGAGGATAGGGTACGCACAATAGAAAAATGCTTAGCCAAAGAAAATCAACCATCCTAGAAGCAAAGGGAAAGGACCAATATCTCCAAGGAGATATGTTAGGTCCCTATAATACTAGTGATTCCCCCATTACTATTGTAATTGTAGCCCTTATTGTTATTTTTGTGACCCTATTATCCCCATATTTTTATTATTGTTCCCAATAGAAGCCCACTATTGGTATTGTTTTGCCATTATATTATTATTGTTATGTCAGCTTTGATTATATTGTGACCCCTTAGACTCCTATATATAGTAAGGAGGTTTATCATCTATATCATCCAAGAATTATTCATATGTTTAATTTAAAGGAGGTTTCCCTCTCTAAGAGGCTGATTTTGAAGTCGTTGGTCTATCTTCTCTTCTATTTTGTGAGCTGGTTACATAACATTTGGTATCATAGCTTTGGATTCTAGGGTTTCGCTACTCCAAATAGGTCATCGTGGAATTTTCGCTATAATGTTTTCTCTACAAAGTTTTAGAAGATAAAAAAAAAAAAAATTGAGCTTAAATCTTTCTAAACTTCTGGTCTGAATTTCAGATCTTGTCTCGCTATATTTTTCGAGATATGATCTTAGGAAGTTAGGATTTTGCAAGCTCCAAAATTCCATCTCAAATAGGTCATCCTGGAATTTTCGCTATAATGTTTTTTCTACAAAGGTTCAGACTCTGAAATTAAAACCCATTTGAGCCTAAATATTGGTTAAGCTCCAGCACATGTTTCAGATATGGTTTCGCTATAGTTTAGGAGATACGAGACAAGACATTTAGGGTTTTTGCAGGCTACCGAATTACATCCCAAATAGGTGACCTTGGAAAAATCATCACAACTTTCTCTCTGAACATCAAATTCAAATTTCGTAAGACGTTAGAGAAAAAGGATGGAATTTAGGTTTCTTTGTATCAGTTTCAGGTCCTAAAGCTGAAAAAGTGACACATGGAACTTCGTACAAGTTTGCTCTACTAAACTAGTCTATCATTAGGTCATCGTGGGAGATTTGACATAAATCTTCCTTGAAGAATTCAATCTTGATCAGAATTGTGGGCTTGGAAAGAGAACTCAGAGGGCTACCATAAGAACCAATTTTAGATCTTGGAGATCTAAAATTACAGAGCTATAATAGATTCAATATCGAGCTCCTACAAAGGGAAAAAAAGTGTGTAGTTTGTTTTTTTTTTTTTTGCATAAGTTTGGTTTGAGAAATTAGTTTGAAGGAATTCAAAGGGCATAGTGAAGAATTAATATCTTTAATTGATCCCCAAAGAAAGAAAATGGAAACACTTAGTAAGAAACCTAAAATATTTAGCATGACTCAGGAAAAAGATGAAGAAATGAAACATGATATATCAAAATTACGAGACCAAGTACAACAAATTTCACTCTCACAAAAAGTAACAAAAGCTAAGATGGATAGTTTAAAGAAAGGCGTGGAAGCTAAGATGGATGGTTTAAAGAAAGGTGTGGAAGCTAAGATGGATGGTATAGAAGAAAAACTTAAAGGCAAAATGGAAGACTTGAAGATGGGCGTGGAAGCTAGATGGATGGTATAGAAGAAAAACTTAAAGGAAACATGGAAGATTTCAAGACAGATTTGACAAACATGCTACAAGAAATGCTTACTAATGGCGAAAGGGTAGTAAAGGAAACTCATGAGGAGAACAAAATAATTTTTAATCATGATTTCATAGACTCTAATGGTGGATTGAAGACTCACCATGTTCCAAAGATCGATATGAGGAAGTTTGATGGTAAGGATCTCGAAACGTGGATACTACGGATGGAGCAATATTTTGATCTACATAATGTGAAAAACACACAAAATATTATATTTGGAACCAAATTAGTTTGTATGGTATCGATGGCTTTTCTCTCGTAAACAAATTGTGACTTGGGCAATTTTTATGGAAGAAATGATACCACATTATGAGGATACAAAAAGCAACACCTTTTTTATCTAATTGATAAATATCAAACAAAAGGGTTCAATGATGGAGTACATTTAGGACTTCCAAAAATTGAATATAAGGGTAAAATATATTCCATAGGAGCATAGGATTGATGTGTTCATAAGGACCTTAAAGGATAACATCCAACAAGAGGTTCGCCTTTGGGAACCAGATTGATTGGAGAAGGTCTGCAGGTTGGAAAGAAAAATGAAAAGAAAAATTATGGCAATAAGGAAGCCTACCACTCGCAACTATAAAGATGTAAGTGTTTTTTCCCTAGCCTTCCACAACCTACAAGATTGACACCACAACAATTGGAAGAAAAATGAGAAAAATGGCTTTGTTACAGTTGTGATAGAAAATACACTAAAGGTCATAAGTGTGCTAAGAATAATTTATTTTACATAGATTGTGAAGAGGAAGAAGATAGGGAGGAAAAAACATCAAAAGAAGAGGATATACACCAGTAACAAACCCTAGAGAAAGAAGAAATCAATCCAAACATATCTTGTAATGCATTGGCCGGAATTACCACTCGTCAAACTATCAAGATAGAAGGACATATCAAGAAGAAAAAGGTAATATTGTTGATTGATTCGAGAAGTACCCATAATTTTATTCATTGTAAGATAGCCAAGGAATTGAATTGCTTCCTATATCCAACACCAAAGTGTCAAGTGATGGTTGGAAGTGGAGGAACCATAAATTGCTCTGGAAAGTACCATAATATCAAGCTATCCATGGGAGAATATGTATTGAATAGCCCAATTATTTCCATTCCAATGGGTGGTGCTGATGTTGTACTAGGAGTCCAACGACTACAATCCTAGAGTATAATAACTTTTCATGAAATTTTCTTCGGAAGGAAAGGAAGTTGAATTAAGGGGTATCACAGGGAAACTCAGAAAGATAATCATCTCTAACAGAATGACAAAGCTTCCAAAGAAAGAACAACAAGGAATAATTGCACAATTATGTTCGCTAGAGGTTCCCACATCAAAATCATCTATTTCTCCAGATCTCCAAAAAGCATTACAAAATAATTCCAAGGTATTTGATACTCCCAAGGGCCTCCCACCTATTCGCGATCATGATCATGCTATTCATCTAATTCCAGGAAGTGTTCCTCCAAACATAAGGCCTTACAGATATCCCTATGCCCAAAAGAGTGAAATTGATCTATGGTTGTTGACATTCCAGAGATTGGTATAATTCAACCTAGTTAAAGTTCTTTCTTTGCTCCAATAGTATTGGTGCACAAGAAGGATGAGTCATGGCGCATGTGTCCAGATTATAAGGAGCTCAAAAAGCTCACTATTAAAGGTAAATTTCCCATTCTTGTCATTGATGAATTATTGGATGAATTGCATGGATCAATTTACTTCACCAAGTTGGATCTTCACTCAGGATATCATCAAATTAGAATGAAGACTAAAGACATTCCAAAAACATCATTTAGAACTCATGAGGGTCATTATGAATTTTTGTTCATGCCTTTTGGCCTTACGAATTCACCTTCTACATTTCAAGGTTTGATGAATTCCATTTTCAAACCCTTAGAAAATTTTTGTTAGAAATTTTTGATGATGTACTAATCTACAACAAGTCTTGGAAGGATCATGCTCAACATGTTGGCAGGGTGCTCAAACTATTGGAGGAGAAACAATTATATGCAAAAAGATCCAAATGTTTCTTTGGAGTACAAGAACTGGAATATCTGGGTCATATTGTATCTCGAGAATGTGTGAAGGTAGACCCTACCAAAATTAAAACCATTAAGGAATGGAAAATCCCCACATCAATAAAGCATTCGCGAGTATTTCTCGGGTTAACAAGGTATTATCGCAAGTTTGTTAAGAATTATGGGCGAATAGCAACACCTCTAACAACATTATTGAAGAAAGATGCATTTTCATGGACTCCAAAAGCAATGAAGGCCTTTGAACATCTTAAAGATGCAATGTGCCAAGCACTAGCCTTAACTACCCCGGGCTTCACAAAATCCTTTATTGTCGAATGTGATGCCTCAAGAAATGGAATTGGTGTTGTTTTAATGCAAGAAGAAAGACCCATTGCTTTCAAAAGTTATCCAATCAAAGGAAAGTATTTACAACAAGCTATTTATGAGAAGGAAATGTTGGCAATACTACATGCACTTAAGAAATGGCGACCCTACCTAATGGGAAGACACTCAAGGTAAAAACGGATCATGATAGTCTTAAGTGCCTTTTAGAACAAATATTATCTTCAAAAGAGCAACAAAAATGGGTCACAAAGATGTTGGGTTATGTCTTTGAAATCATCTACAAAAAAGGGAAGAAAAATTTTGTGGTAGATGCACTCTCAAGAAAGGATGAGGGCGTGGAAGCATTTCTTTGCACAATTTCTATTATCTAACCATATTAGATAAGTGAAGCAAGGGATGAATGGAATAATGACGAAGAAGTGTGGGAACTCATTCAAAAGTTACAACAATATCCTAGTACATCTGATTCATTTCGCTGGAAAAATGATTCGTTATGGTACAAAGATCGCTTATACCTATGTAAGAATTCCCAACTCAAAAAGAAAATATTCTTATGGAATTGCACACCTCTCCCTTAGGAGGGAACTCAGGATTTTTAAAATCTTACCACAGGGTTAAGAAGGAATTTTTTTTTGATGGCCTTAAATTGGATATTCAAAATTGTGTGGCGGAACGTTTGGTTTGCCAACAGAATAAAGTGGAAACAATTAAGACCCCAGGTATATTACTACATTTATCCATTCCAAGCCAATGATGGGAGGAGGTTTCAATGGATTTTATCATAGGATTACCCAATTCCGAAGGAAAGAGTGTCATCATGGTGGTAGTTGACATACTTACCATGTATGCACACTTTTGTGCATTATCACATCCATTTAAAGCTAGTACATTTTCTACTACATTTATGGAAACTTTTTAAAAGATACATGGAAACCCAAAGATTATTGTAAGCGATAGAGATCCCATTTTCACTGGAAATTTTTGGACAGAATTGTTATCTTGTCTTGTTACTCAGATAGCTCATAACTCATCTTATCATCCTCAATCTGATGGGCAAATTGAGATAGTAAACAAATGTTTGGAAGGATATCTTCATTGCTTTGTATCTGATAAATAAACACAATGGGTCAAATGGTTGCCTCTGGCTGAATGGTGGTATAACACTTCCTTCCATGTTGCAACAAAAATGACCCCATTTATGGCACTTTATGGATGTCATCCACCATCCATCACATCATATTTAAGAGAAAACTCTAAGGTTCAAGAAGTGCAAGATCACATCGAGCATCAACAACAAGTTCTCCAACTCTTAAAGGATAACCACACTTTGGCACAGAATAGAATGAAACAATAGGCATATCAACATTGCATTGAAAGAATTTTTGATGTAGTTGATTGGGTATTCCTATGACTACAACCATATAAACAAATGTCCCTCAAGCAAGCTAAGAAGGATAATAAATTATCACCAAAGTATTATGGTTTTTACAAGGTGTTGAAAAACATTGGTACTATGGCATACAAATGGGAGCTTCCTGCAACTTCCCTAGTGCACCGAATTTTCCATGTTTCATGCTTAAAGAAGGTTATAGGTGACAAACTCCTAGTTCAAACAATATTGGCATAACTTAACGAGGAAGGAAAAATCATAGTGGAACCTGAAGCAGTCACTAAAACAAGAATTCAAAAGCTATGAAATAGATCAATTTCAGAGTATTCCATCAAGTGGAAGAACTTACCCACTAAAGGTTCCATGTGGGAGGGTGATAATTTTATGTAGAAGCATCCATAACTACTCAGAAGTTGAGGAAAACACTTTTTTGAAGGAGAGGGGCATGTTAGGTCCCTATAATACTAGTTATTCCCCCATTACTATTGTCTTTGTCGCCCTTATTGTTATTGTTGTGCCCTTATTTTCCCCATATTGTTATTATTGTGACCCATAGAAGCCCACTATTGTTATTTTTGTTCCTTTATATTATTATTTTTATGTCGGCTTTGATTATATTTTGACCCCTTTTTCTCCTATATATAGAAAGGAGGTTTTGTCATTTGTATCATCTAGGAATTATTCATTTGTGTAATGTAAAGGAGGTTGCCACCTCAATGAGGCTAATTTTGAAGTTGTTGATCTATCTTTTCTTCTATTTTGTGAGCTGGTTACATAACAAGATCTGGGTAATGCTCTAGAAAAGGCACTAGTAAGTCAAGAAGTGAAGGAAAAAATGGAAACGATTTTGATGCGTTAAACATGGAGGTTGAAGGAGGGGGAAATACCTCAATATTATGCTCCCCTTTCATATTTGACATCACATAGATAAGAGGGGGTGGAAAGCATAGATGAAAACATGGCACCAATGGAAGATGAGCAGGAACACTTGAACCACGAATATCCTTTAGTTGGGGAAGATGAAATCCCTTCCTTGAGGGGTGTTAACATTGGATTATTCATCACCAGTTCTGCTGATGAAAAATCATAAGTTAAAAAAGAACAAGAACAAGAGCAAAGACATATAAGGGTTGGAAGAAAAACAAGTTGGGAAATTCGGTTGGAAAAGATAGAAAAAGAAAAAAATTGCAACTCCAAGAAACACTTCCAAAAATGCAAAGGCCTAGAAGCATGAGAAAAGGGAACACCACCACCCCTTCTTAAGAGGAAACCCATGCATAAAATAAATGATTAAAATATTCTCCTGGAGAAATAGGGGCCTTGGGTTAGAGCAAATAATGGTAGAGGTAAAGTCCCTAGTAAAAGAAGAGATGCCTGCAGTGGCCCTTATCCAGGAGACAAAAATGGAGGACCATTATCTCCTCCAAAGACATCATTAATTATGAAATGAAAACAAAATAACCTATTTCATCTCACGAGGAGAATCTAGAGGTATATGCACAATGTGGAGTCCTCAACAATTCCAACTTCTAAACCAATCTTCAACTCTCCATTGATTCGTGACATAACTTTTGCACCTCCCTTTCAATCATGTACGTTTAGTCATAAATATTTATATCCCAGTTCAATTCTAAGAGAAGTAGGATTGTTGGGCTTCACTAATTATTTTGGATAAATCCATATACAATACCAATTTTATTTATTTAGTGGATTTTAATACCACCTTGCATAAATAATAAAAAAAGGGGGCACCCAAATCAGATACCAATTCCAAGAAAACATGGAATATCTCATCCAGACACTTCGGCTACTAGACATAAAACCTATCACTCACAAATATATGTGGAAAAAAAGGCTTGGGCTAGGATATATTGTTGTTTGTTTGGACAGGTTTTTAATATTGGAGTCCTTGTCTTAGCGAATCATTGTTAGGTCTCGCATACTCCCTTGGAGTGGGTTAGATCACTAGCCAATTAAATAGGAACTATATGAGAGCATCAATTATGGCCCTTTACCCTTCAGCTTCAACCCTCTTTACATTTAGAAACATGGTTTCACATATCTAGTGGCCTCAACATGGAAAGCACGAGTTAGAGGCAACGCTATTTATATTTTGGAGTGAAAAATAAAAAGGATAAAAGAAAAGATTAAGACTTGGGTTCAAGAATCAAGGAAAGAAAGGCATGAAAAAATTCAGGAATATGAAAGAAAGATAATAGAAATATAGGTTTAAATGGAAGAAGGTCCACTTACAAATGAACTATTCCAAAAAGAAAAGGAAATGTTTGCAAACTATGATGTTCTTATTAAAGAGGAGGAATGAATGTGGTGATTGAAATCTCCAAGTGTCTAGCTATAGAGTAGACAATAACACAATTTTATTCCACAAACATGCCAAAAGTAGAGAATGGAGAGATAAAATTTGAGAAATCAAGTTTAGGGGAACCTTAGTTGAGGATTTTCAATAGATCAAAGAAGAGGTTGTGCACCGTTTTCAAGGCTTGTATAACCAATTAGAGGCCCCTCACGTTGACTTTGAAATACATGTTGGAACATGTGCCTAACCTTATAAAAACATAATGAAATAAATGGTTAAGGATTCCTCCCCTGGAAGAACAAATCAAGAGAGAAGTATTCTCCTTCATTCCAAATAAATCTCCCAGGCTAGATGGTTTCTTGGTTCATTCTACTAAATATTTTTGGAAGTAATTAAAATTGATTTTTGCAATATGGTGGGATACTCTTTAAAAACTATTTGCATAGGAGGAGGTGTAAATACCTCATTCCTATCTCTAGTCCCTAAAGAATCAAATTCATCTTCCTCTTCGTGTTTCCATCCAATCTCTATATGCAATGTTTCTTACAAAGTTATTTAAAAAAAAATTGGCTTAAAGACTAAAGAAAATCCATGGAAATATTATCTTTGAAAACCAAGGTGTATTTTTCCCTCGGCGACATATATTGGATAATATGGTTCAGGTGCATGAAGCAATCAACTCTAGTTAGAGGTGCGAGGATAAAAAATGATAGTCAAATTAGATATGGAAAATTCATTTGACCATCTCTCGCACAATTTCCACTTTAAATTAATGACAAAATTTGGATTTGTTGTGATATTTATACAATGGGTGAGCCTATGTATCAATTATTCATGGATATTCCCACTTGAGAATGGCAGGGTGGTGGGGATTTTTGAAAGAATCAGTGGGCTCATACTAGGATGTCCATTGTCCCCCTTCTTGTACATAATTGTCACAAACATTCTTAGCCATAGATTGGAATATGAGAGAAGGAGAACAAGCATCCTTGGAATAATATATGTAAAATGGGTTATTAATTACTCATAATTTTCAAATGACATGCTTCTATTAGGGGTGTATCAAAAATCATCACCATAAGATTCAAGGTGGTAATAGATAAGTTCCTTCTGGAATTAGGTCGGAAAACAAATTTAGAAAATCCCAAATATATTCCTGGATTTTATTTTTTTTTTGTCTGAATAAGACTAATTCTATTAAAGATACAAAAATAATTTTACATGGAGGCACTGGCCTCTGCGGATCCTATCTTAGAGAATTTGCCAAGTATTAGCAAACAGTGACTGAAAAGGCGACTGCCCTTAAGGGGAAACTAGTCCAAAAAGTGCGCTGCCCATGTAGAGGACCCAACTTATAATTTCCATGTTTGAGAATTTTTTTAGCAAAACAAGAAAAAAACCAAAAAGACTCCATGTAATAGAAAATACAACTTAAAATAACAAAGAAGACCCTAGATAGGGTGACCTAGTGTCTAAGAACCTAGAAAAAGAACCGTAGTCTGCTAGGTGTCAGTAGGTGGTAGGGGCTCCTCCACGATGAGACACCCATAAGCATAAGGGTCATCGTCAGCTTGTTGTTGTCCATTGGTTGTGGCATCCCGTTGCTCTTTGCCATCTGGAGTGTTCGTCCCGTCTGCCACCTTCCCATTACCACTCAGTGTGTTACTCGTTCTGTTCAGGGCTTCCAGGTTAGAGCAAGTAGCGTACATCCTATTCCGAGCATAACCCTGCAAGTTGTTCTGCCTACTATCTCTCGTCCTATCTGGAATGATGCTAGGTGGGACAATATTGCATTGTGGTTCCTCCTTGAAGGTGACAGAGATAGTGGAGATTATACAGGGGCGGTCCAGGGTGCATATAAATTGGACTTAGGTGGAGTGAGAGGGATTCATCATAGGCTCATGGTTAGCTTGTGGGTGCTAGGTCTCCGCATTATGCCGATGGCCAGCCCTCTAGGCCTGCCCTCTTCCACTGCGGGTGATGGGATGGCGACCCCTGTTGTGAGCTGCAGTCAAAGGCGAGGAGGAGTCCACCTACGTCGATTTAGACGGGGAAAGTGAGGGAGGGCGAATTGCTCTCCCTCGACTGCTTCCCCTGTGGCTTCTCATTCTGTGCCTCAGGCGGGGCATATTAGCTTGGTGAATATCGGTACGCTGGGTGCTTGGAGGAGCTGGAGAAGGGATGGAGTGGCTTGTGGAGGTAGGGGAGTGAGGAATACGATTGCCTGAGGCGAAATTGAGGGCCAGAACAACAATTCTATAACAAAAAAGAAGGTTGTGTGAGAAATGAGCACCGTCAATTATCTTAATGCAGTAGAGAATTTGACATCTTCTCCCCATGGTTGTTATATATCTCGGCTGTGTCACCGCGGGAAGGAAAATGCAGGTTAGAGGAGATAGAGCGGGGGGGGGGACGTAGAGCATTCTCCATCTTAAGGACCAGAGCCAGAAGTAGGTGGCCTCGGCTCTCTCCCTCCATTAATGTTTTTTGGTTTTCAAGCTTCATTGAAATGCCATAAATTATGGCAGTGGGCATCTAGGTAGTAGTGTGGGTGGCCATGTGGCCATACCATTTGCTCGCTCGGATGATTAGTGTTGTACCGGTACCATTAATCACCCGCATCGAAGAATATTCCTAGAAAATATTAGTATCCAAACTAGTACTTAATATATTAGGATTCCAATAAATGGAATCATTGAAAGTATTCAAGGACTTGGGAATCCAAATATGTCTAAAAAATCACACGAAATAGGCCTGCATGAGGGTTGTCTCCAAAGTTAAATACAAAATCAGTGCGTGGGGAGCACGATGTCTCAATTTGGCAAGATGTGTAGTCTTAATAAGAGATTCAATGTCATCCCTTCCTTCTTATCAATTTTATTCTCTTATGGGTCCACAAAGTGTGTTGAATCAACTAGCCAAAGAAATAAGAAAGCTCCTCTGGGAAGGAGGAAAATAAATCATATATAGTTTTCATCCAATTAAATGGGACACTATTAAGGCCCCCACAGCTTATGGCGGCCTACGATTTAGAGATCCTATCTTAATGAGCAAATCTCTTAGGGAGAAGCTAGTTTGGAGGTGTGTGAAATAGAAAGAGGAATGGTGGAAATCAATTATCTGGGAAAAATACCTCTTACTTGATCATGAAATAAGTCTTGGGTAAATACACCCAACTCAAATGGGATCGATGATCTAGTATATTTTTTACAATTTTTCTCCTATCATTAATAAATACCTCTATTCGATTCTAGGGAATGAAATCAAAATCAACATCTAGAATGCTCACATCATGGAAAAGACCCCTCTAGGAAGCTCAGTGGAGTTACAATCATTAAGGTAAATTCTCGATGCTTTACATAAATATTCACTTGCGAACTTTTCTATCTAGGATGGCAACGACTACTAGGTGGTGTGGAATTTTAAAGACATATCATGCCATCTTGCATCCCTCTTTATGATCCTGAAGAATAAACTAGAAAGTTGTGCTCCTTGGCATCAACAGGAAGATGAATGGTTGGGATGGAAAGCATCTACATATACTGCCAAAGCTATCTATGAGGATTCGTTGTTCTCATCTCAGTTACCCCGAAAATCAAATTTATGGCAGAAACTATGGTGATCCAATGTAATTCCTAAAATTAATACCTTTTGATGACTGTTAGCACATAAGAAGATACTGAAATATAAAAATATTAGAAAGAGAGGAATGTATGGATCGTGGATATGCCCAAAGTGAAAACAAGAAGAAGAAATGATATCACATCTATTTTTGCATTTCACATACACCAATCAAGTATGATGGAAGCTTTGTCTCCTGTATACAATCGTGTTCATGGACCCAATTACACTCCGATTTTTTTCCGCGTCTTGGTACAAATCTTAAAATGCTCAATATTTGGAAATCCTAAGCTCAAATGGCTTTCCCTTTCAAAATTTCTATGTTGGCACATTTGGCTAGCTAGGAATTGCACTACATTTAAGGATCAAAATCAACTACCAAGGTCAACAACCATGAAAGATCTAATGATGTGTGTTGAATTTGGAGGCCAAAATCTAGGAAAATCAAACCAAAGTTTAGATTCATTGGAATAAGAATGGCTTGGAAAATTGGTGAAGTTGGGGAAAATAATTACAATTAGAGAAAGAAAGGAAACAAAATCAAGAAAATTTTGCAAATTAAGACTAACTGATCGTGCTATTCAATAATGGAAGAAGAAATAGGAAAGTGGGATCCTCCGTTCTGACAGAGCTTCAAAATAAAATCTAGGGGTGGTAGGAGGGGGAGGGGTTATGTATAACATAGAAGGAAATATAGTTAAGAAGCATTCTTGGGGATTGGTCCATAAGACAAATAACTAGGCATAATTGTATGAGTTATTACAAGGAGTCATACAAGTAAAAAAAAATCAAATGACAAACATCAGAATCTTAGGGCTCTCTCAGAATCATCTAACACATATGTAAAATAACTTGGATCAATGATAAACATATGGAAAATATAATGGAAAGAATAAGCAGGATCATGGAGGACATCCTAGGGAAAAAATATTTCCACATCCCTAGAAGCCAAAATAGTGAAGATGAGCCATGTGCCAATAAATCGTGTTAGCTCTAAGCCAAGAAATTAGAACTAAAATGGTGGAATATTCCATAATTTAAATAACTATTATTGCTAATTAAAGAAATCAATGAATTTATTGTTACAAATAAAGGTTTTTATGATCAGGTCAAGAAATATAAATTTAAGGCATGGAAGGAAGTATTTTATGAGGTTTCCTTCATTTTTATAAGGCATGGAAGGAAGTATTTTATGAAGTGACCTATCAAAATGAAGGTGGGGACCTGATGGATGTCGTGGCACCCCAAATTATCTTGAGGCATGCACACAATACTCTTCATCAACTCCATAGAAACCACATGGTGCGAGGGATGCAAATCAATATTACTCCATGTCTCTCAAGAATTGCATTAATCACGTCTTTAGTGAAGGAACTTATGAATCATTATGGTCATTCTCCACTAGGTGCATGTGGGATCAAGAGGATTTGTTGTGCACTGACAAAAATGCGACTTGATGCCTCAATTTATTTTTCCATTCCAAGTTTTCAATTCAGCTAGAAATGGAGAGGATTTTTCTAGTGAATTTGGAAAGTCCTATGGAGCAACCCTAGCCAAACTATTAAGCTTATCCTATTCAATGAAGAAATAATTCTCTAGGTTAATATTACTTCATACTCTAAATCTTCCATGTACAATTGTGGGCCCTAGCCTCAACGACAGAGTGCCAAAGATTATGAAAATAGAAGGGGAGGGGGGAGATGGTTGTGTAAATGCATCTTGTGCTTTGATTTTTCTTTCAAAATGGGGTTTTGAACATCACTTTACAGACGAGATGGATGCTAGCATGTTGGGAAACTGTTGGGGTAGGCCTCCTAGTCATTCAATTTATAATAGTGTTCTTGGATGATTGAGTCTCGAACCCATTAGTAAAAATGGGAGGAGTGCAACTAAGAATGTCCCTAGGGGCAAGCAGAAGAATGGGTGACCAAGTAAATATATTGATTGGAATCATAATTTATTTTGGAAAATGAAGATGAAAATAGTAATGTCGACGAGTCCTGAGAGAATCGAAAATACACTATTGTCTTTTATGGCCATTGTTAACTAATCCTTTAGGATTGTTATTGTACAAGACGTAATTAGTTTCATATTCCCTTTTTACAGTTAATAAGTTACCGAAATACAATTGTCTCGTACCTAGATTGCACATGTCTAAATAAGTAATTTTATCATTAATACAATGCTCTTTCATTGTGATATTTCATTGTCGAGTTTATTCAGGCTTGTATAGTGGTATCAGAGCCTCAGTTAAGTTGTTTATAAACTCCATGTTTACTGAGTTTGTTTTTAAGGAGGCATTTGTTTTAATTTTATGGAGAGAAGAATGTACAAGTTTCATAAAATGCATTTTGACGAGCACATTTCTTGCAAAGGCATGATATAAAGATTGTGAGAGTGTTGGAAACTGATTTAAAAGCAACCAAGGTAAAAGTGATTACCCACTAGTAACTCTTATTGTTGGCACGATCTACAGTGAATATTAGGGAAGTTTTGAAGCATTTTTTTTGGAAGTGAATTATTAATTTTTTTTAGTGGAATATTTTTTTCATATAGAGAATGCTTCAAGGTTCATGAAAGGAAAGTAAAAAAATATTAACAATTTATTTTTTAAAGGATTTTTTAAAAATAAATAAATGAATATGGAGATGTTTTCCAGACTATGAGACCACGAATAAGGTGGATAAATTTTCTATATATTTTATATTCCTTCCAAAAACAACATTTTTGTGTGGAAGTAGGTAGAGCCAAAAAGGTCAAATTTAACATAGAAAGAGGCAGATCTAGAAAAGTGAAAGTGAACAAAGAAAGAGGTAAAGTTGGAAAGGTGAAAGTGAGTAGAGAAAGAAGTAGTGTCGGATAGGTGAAAGCGAACATAGAAAGAATCAGAGAAATGTGAAAGCTAATAGGAGAAAAAATTGGTGAGTATCGAGTTAATGGAAACTATATCAAATTGTGATTTAAGAAAATATATCTCATTTATTTTATCAATTATATTTAAGAAAAATAAAATGGTTAAAGAAAGGTGAAATTAGAAATTAAAAGTAAAAGTGGTTAATTCTGAAATTAACTTGGAGTTAAAAGTGGTGAAAAAGAAAAAGGGAAATAGTGAGATTTGAACTTAGTTCTCTATTTAAATATTTTTGGAGCCCACAATCAAATCACTAAGCCAATTTTTATTTAAAACAAAAGGAAAAAGAGATATATATTTTATTTTAGAGGATTTGTTTGAAGAATTTATTTGTCTACAAAAAATATTTGACTTCAATACTTTCCATAGTTGGGCTTGTCCTTAGTGGAAAGGAGAATTATCAAGAGTGGTTTCGAAAGCTCAAAAGTGCCCTTGTTTTTAATGATTTGTGTGAAGTTTATCAAGGAAGAACAAAAACAGAAGGAAAATAAATTGCACCAGAGCTGCCTGATAATGAGAAGAAGCATGTCATTTGGGAGACAAAAGACAACAAGGCATATGCATTAATAATTGCATGGGTGAAAAAAGAGGTAATCCGATATATATTTTCTTGTGATACTTCATTCGAAGCATTAAAGAAAATGAAAGAATTGTATGATTCACACTCATAACTCAAAATTACCCAGTTGTTGTTGAAGTTGTTTAATTTGGAGATGAAGGATAGTGATCCTTTAAAGAGTGCCTCTGAAATAAAAGCCATTTTTCATGGTATAAAATCCACTAGAATTGAATTTGATTTACAACTCACAAGTTTTACAAAAGTCCTTCACCCTGTATATTCACACTATTTGGAATCTCTCTAGACTAGTGGGCAGTTAAAATACATTACATTTGATAAACTTGTAAACAAAATAGCTAATAGAGAAAAGGCATTTGGGAAGAAAGAGGCTCCACCTAACTCTAGTGTAGAAACTTTGTGCCTTGCACAAAAGGATTAGAAGTCTCATGTTTAAACTTCTAGAGGTGATAAAAGTAGTAGAGGTCGTGGTAGGAGAAATTATAGAGGTAAGGGGGCAAAAATAATTAGGGAGACAAACAACAAAATGATAGAAAATAAAATGATTTTAATTATAGACCAACTATCGAATGTTTTAGATGTGGTAAAATTGGTCATACTACTGTTAACTATAAAATCCCTTGGGAGAAATTCAGTGAGAGGAGAGAATAGTTGAAGGATCAACCACCACTAGATAAGGGGAAATCATCATAGTCTTCAAATTACATTGTTGCTCACCGTAATTTTAATATTAATGATGTTTTCAACACTGCATTTTCTTCGTGGCAAGATAGTTGGATTTTGGATTCAGGGGCCACTTTTCGTATGAAATTTAGGCAATATTTTTTTGAAACCTTTAGTGATGATATTGATGGTGTTATTTACTTTTCTTATAAGTCTCAAGTTAGACCATATGCCATTGGGTCTATTTGTTTGAAGATACCAAATCTTGTAGATTATGTTCTACATGTTGTACTTTATATTCCACTGTTTCAATGAAATTTGATATCTTGTATCCATATTCAGCATTAGCGGAATTCTATTCATATATTTGATGTCATCATCGAGATAAGAAGAGCATCTGATCATGCAGTTGTTATGACTGGTGTGGAAGAAGGTACAATTTTAAAATTAAATGGTACTTCATCTACTAATTCTAGTGAAAGTTCTGTTCTTTTGGTGCAGCAAAGTGATACCATGTCTCCCATCTTGTTGTGGCATGCTCGATTTGGTCACATCAATTATGGGAGCATCAAAATGATGAAAAATCAAGGTATTAAAGGTCTTCTTACAGTTCCAAGAAAGATTACACCTTGTGATTCTTGTATTTTTGGGAAACATTGTAAAATACATTTTCATAGTTCTTCTTTTAGAGCTTCACAAAAGTTAGGTCACATACATTCAGATTTATGTGGACCTTTGCTTGTTGCAACTGCCAGTGGAAATAAATATGTGCTTACATTTATTGATGATTAATCTAGAATGTGTTGGGTATATTTGTTGAAGGATAAGTCATAAGTGTTTGAAGTTTTTAAATCTTTTCATTTGATTATTAAAGATGAAACTCAACAGAATGTAGGCATTCTCAGAATTGATAACAGTGGTGAGTATACTTCTCATGTTTTTGAAAAATATATGAAGGACAATTGGAGTAAAACATCAAATTACCATACCTTATAATCCATAACAAAATGGCATCGCAAAATGGGTGAATAGAAATTTGCTTAATATGATTAGATCTATGATGCTTTTTAAGAATGTGAAATTAATGTTTTGGGGCGAAGCAATTCTTTGTGCAGCGTATATTAGAAATCATTGTCCTTCTTCTATTATTAACAACATGATGCCTTATGAAATTTGGTATGATTGACTCCCAACTATTCAACATTTCATATTTTTTGGATCATAATGTTATTATTTCATTCCTAAGAAACAACAAAATAAATTAGGAGCAAGAAGTCAAAAATGTATATTTTTGGGTTATTCTAATACTTCCAAAGCTTACTGTTATGAAACCAACTCAAGAAAATATAGAAAAGATAGATCAACGCCTTAGAATTCAGCCTCTTCGAGGGGGCAAC
>APFE031308602.1:0-13897 GCA_000404065.3 Pinus taeda | reverse complement strand
AAAGGGCACAGTCGACTGTGAACAGTCGAAATTCATGACTGAAGTCTTCTTCTTCAACAAAATATCCTCTGTGTTTTGGATTTACCTGTCTCCTCCTTGCCTCATCAGCCTGCTTCTTATAATAACAATCTCTTTGTATATGACCCGTTTTTCCACAATAAAAACATTTCTTTTCATAATGATTTGCAAGCATACCTTTCTGAGAATGCGGATTCTTCTGTGTTGTTCCTCCTCTTTGCTTTGATTGCTGTTGTGACTGCCTTCCTTTAGATAGTCGTCATTTTGCCACCAGCGCGAGATCGTCACTTTGGGAGTTCAGATTCAGGTTCTGCCTTCGATCTTCCTCTTGCTGCAAGATCGCAGTGAGATCATCGAACGTGGGTGCTTTCTCCCTTGCCGAGACTCCAGTGATGAAGGTTTGAAAATCATCACGCATCCCATTCATTGTAATTGCAACAAGATGTTCATCAGCCACTGCCACTCCAATGGCCCCCAATCTGTCTTTAACATCCTTAATGCGCGCTACAAATGCAGTAGCAGACTCCCTTTTGTCCATTCTCATCGAAAATAGCTTGCTTTTCAGAGCCAAAACTCTGTTTGTATTCTGGGTCTCATAGAGATTTTTGATTTTCGTCCAGATCTCGGCGGACGATTTACAATCTCTGATGTGTGCAATGACATTGTCTTTCACAGACATCTTCAGCAGGACTTTGGCTTTGTTTTCTCATTTTTCCTAGTCTTCCTTCTATTGGGCTGCTTCCGGCTTTTGCTCGTCGCCTCTCACTATAGCCCAAGCATTCGCACCTTCGAGCAGAGTCTGGATCTTAAACTTCCAATTCGTGAAGTTAGATCCGTTGAGTTTACCAGATTCGTTAAGGTAAGATTCCATCGTGTTACTCATTGTGAATCTACTTAACAACAACAACAAAAAACAATACGTGTCAGATCAATCTGTCACCTCTGCTACCGATTTGCAGTGTCTGGCACTCCCGCTCCAATGAGCAACTTCGGCGTTTCCAACACAGCCGAAACAATGATCTGGTCACAATTGATCCGATCCATCTCTCCCGGATTGATTTGCCACTTCGCCGATCCTGCTCTCCTTGCAGATCGCCAACACGAAGTCGAGGTTTCCTGCAGATCTCCTCTGGCGCTTTCCCGATCTGTCTCTCCTGGACTGATCTGCACCTTCGCCGATCTGCTCCGTTTGCAAACTGCCAAACGAAGTTCACGTTGTTCAGGGATCTCCTTGGTGCTACCCCGAGCGAAAAATCCGCGCTAATTAAAAATTTCTTAGAGTAAAAAAATTGGCGCGTTTTTCCCCGTAAAATCCGCGCTAATCGGGCTTTCTGGCGATTTAGCGCGATTTCTCCCCGAAATTCCGCGCTCTAGCGCGATTTCTCCCTGAAATTCTGCGCTAATCGGTCTTCTGGCACGACTGTCAGCGCAAAATCCGCGCCAATCGGTCTTTCTGCTCAGAAAAAAAAAAAAAAAAAAAAAAAAAAAATCGAGTCGAGCTAGGTGTTCTGCGAGTCCATCCTGCTCCACGAGCACAGAGCTCTCGGCAAACAAACAAGCCACACAGTTACTTCAAAGCCACACAGTGGCAAATTCCGCCACACACGGCAAGCTAAGCTTTTACAGCACTTCAGCCTCACCAAGGTACAAAGATCAGGCTTCACTCAATTCTGAGCTCTTAATACCAAGAAAAATTATGCACTGAATTGAAAAGAAAAGATGTAGCTCTCAGGGTGCCTCACTCACAATAACTTGAGAGATTTCTTCGTCACTTTATTACAATTCAATCAAATATTAATTCATCTAATTACAAGACTAGGAAATAGGAAGTTGTACCCAAAACCCATAACTATAGAACTAATCCTAAACTAGGGAGAAAGTTACAACAATGTAACCATTTTCTCCATTAATAATAAAATAATATTAATTATTCTCAACTGCCAAAAGTATTGAAAAAAGAGAAAAAGAGTATAATAAAACTCGAGCACGAATATTCAATGTTAATAACAATACAACCTCAGGGAGTAAGTATATTGAATATGAAGTCGTTGCATTTGATATTTGTTAGTTCTACACCTTAGTGAATTTGAAGCCTTAGGAGAAGCCTAGTGTGGATGACGTACGGACTAACAATGCTAAACCAATTTCTGATGGGTTATCTGGAATCAATAGGATCAACAAACCTATAGGAGAGAGGGAAGCTAACAAGGTAAATAATAACAACCTTACTCACAATCCTAGACGGCGTAGCGTTAGGAACCGATTTCCAATTAATGCCCCCCAAGCTTCAATTAAAATGTATAGGTAGCTGAGAGGGCCTATCAAGTAAAAACACCATTGGCTAGGGCTAGGCTACAAAGAGAAGTCAGCCAGACTAAAAAATATGTGCGTCATAATAGTAGTCATAAAATATTGGGTTGTTAATCTTATGTCCAAAAAACAGTCATCCTTTTAGTCTTAAATCTTTAAATGTTTGCTTGCTTAATTTTTTTGTTAATCCTAGGAAATTTTATTCTGCATTTCCATCTACTCCACATCAATTCTCTAGTTTAACACTCTTTTGTTATTAAAGATCTATAACTGGTTATTTGCAGTTTCTGTCAATAGGTGTTGTTCAAGAAATTGAAAATTGAAACAAATAGAAGGTTTCTTTGCTATATACGTCGTCCTTAGCGAAAATAGTGGGAAAAATAGGAAGTATGCATATTAGATGCAGTAACATAAGAGTTTTACAGATATATGACAGTGATGAGAAAGCTTGTGACAAAATGATCGAAAATTATACGGTAGGATATACCTAACATCACTAACATAACATTGGATATTAACTTGCCTAAATAGAACAACTGAAAACTCAAACTCATGGAAATTACTATTTTTAGTACAACAATCAGTTAAGGAGGAACCTTTTTGTTTTTTGTGTCTAGTTTAACATTTCAAGTGTTTTTCTCTGTTTTGATTTTAAACTTTTGTACTGCTATTAAATTTAATATTTGGACAAATTTGGTAGGATAGATTAACTGCAACTTTGTGCACTTTGTTTGAACCCAAATCAAGTGACAAAATTTTATATCATGGAGCTTACCAGAGGGTATGTGTTTGTTCGTCTTTTTAAAAAAATTTCCCTTCAATACAGGATTGAGACTTGAGATATTATGTTCTAAGTGAAATAACAGAGATTTTATATAAGATTTCACTTAGACTGTAGTGTCTCTAAAACCCCAAATGAAATCTCTGGAATTCCTCTTCACTTACTGAACGTTTCCTTTTTTGTTTGTCCATAATATCATGGGTATAGACCTGAAGATGGGGATGAATGTAATGCACTTGCCTTGCCCGGCAATCAAAAGTCTAGGAAAAAAATAAAAATAAGGTATTCGATGTGTTATCCTGCTTCATTATCTATGTTACCCATTTCGATTTATCTATGCTTAGCAATTTCGATGAACTTAAACGTTAAATGACATCTTTTAATATTAACCTTTTATGACATTTTGCTGCATTTTTAGTTTGAGAAAGATAGGAAGAGAAGTTCTTCGTGCTCGAGCAAGAATCAACAAAGAAAGTTACCTCGGTTGCATGTAAATTGAGCATCCATTTTTGTTTTGTTTTATTTAGTATTTTTTATGTTAACAACTTTTCTTATTCCACAGTTGGCCTTTTTTTGTTTCATTTTCTCTGTTTTATACAGGAAGAGAAAGATAAAAGGGGAGGCGATCTAATGATGTTGAAATATTGAAGTATGTTAATATGCTTTTGACTTGCTTACTTTGTTTGTGCCTTTTGTAATTAACCAATGGGGCTTATCGTAATATTAAATAATATCTACTATAAGGATTCATGAATTATTCATAAATATAGTAAGAAAGTGAAGAGAATTATATGTTGTATAGAGAATTTCTGGACCATGGGTGTTAATATTTGATTTGAGGTATGGATTAGTATTTCTAGGAAGCACAAGCTTGACGATGATGCACATGCTTTATTAAGTTCTTAGAGTAATATTGGACAGGTATTTCCAAGATTCTTGTTGTGTTTGTTCAGAAATAGAAACAATCCTTTTGGTTGCAATTACAAGTTTAATGTATTGTGAATTTCTCGAGTGTAGGTTGAAAATATGTGAGAGAAAATCTCTAGAGCAATGTGATTCCATAGAGAAAGATTGGGAGTTCCTTTGGAGATTCCACTTTTTCATGAAAGGGTGATTGATTGAGTCTGAGTAGAGGATGAAAAATGTACTAATGAATTTTTTTGTTGTTAAATGGACTCCAAAGAATAATATGCAGAAAGTTAGACCATATGAAATCAAAGAAAAGGAAACAGGTTTCTTTCCACGCTTCTGCAAATTGCAATGAAGGGGATTCAAAACCACATAACATGAATGGAGATGCAAGAAATGATGCCTCTACTGATGGAAAATTGAAGGAGGACAATACATCGACAGCCAGACTCAATATAGAACAGAGTGACATGAGTCTTGACCATGATACATGATCTTCCATCAACCCTTCTGTGGATAGGTGATCAAACGGAAATGAACTACATCATTCCCTAACCTCTAATGAACAGAATTTGGCTGTCACCATAGTAATTGTCCCATGGAGTAATCATGACAAGGCTTTTGCATCCTCGCATCTTTTGGGCCTTCATAACCAAAAAGGTTCTTGTTCGATTAGTGTAATATCTCAAAATGAGAATGTCAAGTTGAATGTTGGAGAAAACAAGTCAATTGATGAGATTCGAAGAAGAAATATCAGGTTATTTCCCAAGCCTCAAATTGAAAGAAAGTGGTTTTCGTCTAATAACGAGATTACTGAATACTCTTTTGTTGTCTTTTTCTTAACAATATGTTTTGTGTTTCCATATTTAAAAAAGGTTTGAAGTCATGGAAATTGCTGGCAATAACTGGAAACTTGAATCCCTTTGCATCTCGTTAACTTGGAAAAAGTCATCTTCAAAATTTGACTACTTTGCTAGCTTTTATTGTTATTAAAAAAAAGGACATTTCCTAAAGTACCTGCGCTATATTGAGTTTAATATCTAGGTTGATTAACAGTACAAATAGTATTCCTCTTCTTCATGCTACATTTCTGTCAAGGGTACCTCTTAGTGAATATATATTTATTTTATATGAAAAATTAATCTCCAACGAGTCGGTGGTGGTTGGCGTGGGGGATTGTTCTCAATCCTTGAGGAAATCAAGAAATCAAATTTGAATGGGGCTTGGTAGATTATTAAAAATTTAAACAACCAACTAGAGGCATTGGCTCTATTCCAGGTGTTAAGATTATCGATGACAGTTATATCAAAAAGCCTATTGTAATTGGGGACTCTGCATACATTTTGATGTTATGTGTTTCCTCTCGATGGCCATTGGAAAGCTTACTAGAAATGTCAAGAGAATAATAATGTAACCTGCCATGTTTGAAAGTGTCGAGTATTTTCATATTGTAAGGGCGCTCAATTTAAAGGTAGACGAATTAGCCAATAGGGCCATTCCTGTGGCCTGTGGCGGTCTAAGAACAAAATGTGGGGATACATTCAACCTCATTCGTTAAGCATTAAGCCTTAGTTATGAATTCGACTTGCATGAGAGCAGGCTCATCAATTGCTTTGGATGTTGAGTTTTATTGCAAGTGGGATAATGGAAGAAAGATATGCTTACTGGTGGAATGTTATTATTGCGGAACTAGTACAGTGTTTGAGTTTGATGTTGGAGGGGATACAAAGATTCTTTCAAGGATCGAAGGAGAAATAAAAAATATGCAAAGTAATTTGAATGTTATTATTGCGGAACTAGTACAGTGTTTGAGTTTGATGTTGGAGGGGATACAAAGATTCTTTCAAAGATCGAAGGACAAATAAAAGATATACAAAGTAATTTGAGTACGATATATTTATATGTGGAGCCAGAAAATGAAAATCTAGCAAAAAAATATATCTGAGGGCGTTATGAATGGTCACAAAAATAAAGATTTCATAACACACAGATTGATTATAAGTGCAAAGAGGTTTGTATTGAATTTTTTTATTCCTCGGCCTACTTAATAGTGGAAGATAAGAGAAATAAAATTGAAAATTATATATATATATTTAGATATATATATATACTCATCTTTATGCCGGAGAATTTTTACTTATTTTAATCCTTGGGGCATTTAAAAATCATGTGCTTATATAGGTTACTCAATTATTTATTTTGATTGGTTTGGACACTTAATAAATCTAGTGTTGTTATGCATTTATGTTAATAATTTCATTAGTTAAACATAGGTGATTTTTAAGTATGCTATGGAGTTATCCAACGAGTTCATTTCTTTAATTTGTTTAACTTTATGTGTAATCATATATCCTAGTTCTTTTTTCCACTGTTACTTTCCATTGAAGCAAATTTGTTTCCATGTATTGTTTATATTTTTTTGATATGATAGTTTCAAAACAAAATGAACTACCTATCTGCAGAGCATTTCTTGTGATCTCTTTCGTTTTTTCCAACCAAGCCTTCAAGGCAAACAATCAAAGATTAATTGATATACTTTGTTTGTATGTTTTGATGGTCATGACTCATGTATTTATCGTGCAAGGCATGAACTTTTATGAAATTAAAGTTGATTGAATGTTTTGGTCTTGATAATTTTTGGGTCATTTTGTAATTGACATTTTTTCAGTATGGGAGACCTTTACTACTTTCATAGTTGACCTTCATTTCTCTAGTTCCTATAATAAGTTCTCCTCCAACATCCACATTAGCAAAATTTGGGAGAAAAGATGGGTTCTTTGGCTTCGTCCGATGCCAAACCCTTCGCTGCTTTGATGATCTTTTTAGCTCTGGCATTTGCAGTGACCATGGTGGACAAAGACAACTCGTGCTTTTCTGTTATTTTCCCTTCTCATTTTTTCTAGCTTTCAAGAACGACTGTACTTGAGCACTACAAAAATTGGAATTTCGAATGTGTCTGCCATGTCTATGTATTGGAGCATTATTGTATCCATGTCCCTAAGCTGGGGTAATTTTTTTTATAGTTTCTGCAACTTTTATGTCCATGTTTGGCTTTATGAGATAATGGGAAACTAAGTTTCGTGAACTTTGCAATCCAAAAGACCCACATATTATAAGTGATCTTGGAAAATACCACTTGTCCGAAGGTGGGATTGATCAAACAAGTATTGGTTTTGTAAATCAAATATACATGACCTTGGTTCAAAGATGGGACCTATCTTGAATGTTCAATACCTTGGACAACGATGGTGATGGCGTGGTTACTAGTGATGGCGTGGTTACTGCGGATGATGTACAAGAGTTACTGTAAAAGCTTTGAATTCAACATATCTCTAATAATAGTATGAAATTAGTGATAGGCTCTTCCGATCATATGAACTTCCTAGTTTCCTTTCATTTCATGTCATGACTCTTTTAATAGCTATTTTAATTTTGGGTATATGGTAGTCATTTTAGTTTTTTTAATTTATTTTATTTAAATTACTTTATTTTAGTTATATTAGTGGTTTTATTTAGTTATAGTTAAAATTAATTTAGTTTAGCTTAAATTTATTTTAATTTTGGTTTAAGCTAGCTTAATAGTTTTAATTTTGTTGAATGATACTTAGATAGTAATCTATTTTAAATTAATTTTTATTTAAATTTTTTTGTTGAATTACTTTAATTTAATTTAAATCTTCATAATTAGTTTTTTTTTTTTTTTTAAATTTTTCAAAAGCTTATTTATAGAATTCATTTAATATTTTGTTTTAAGAAATTGTTGATAATTTAAATTATAGATGGATATGGCAAAATTTTACAAAGTAAAACATGAATACAAAGCTCAAAGGGTTCTATTTTTTCAAAAATATATACCTTTTGTACTAGTGTGAAAGACTTATTCCGGGTCCCTTTACACCTCTCCCTACCATCCGTGATTTATTAATATAAATATAAATCTAATAAAAATGTATAAGCACGGTGTAATTGTTTATTGACCGTACTAGTCTGTCTGTTAAGAGATAATTGATTGTGAGAATGATTTCAGGTAAATCATATGGAGAATCATTTGTCCACTCGTTTAGAACCAACTAGTGTGTTATTTGTCCATTGGTTTAGAACCAACTAGTGTGGTTCAACGTCAAGACAAGTTGAAGAACAAATGTGAGCGATCTGTTAAATAAAGCATGCAGGTCCTTCAACGGATGGTTAAAAAGACCCTCAACATTCTATATATATATAATATTATTTAATAATTTTTTATTTACAATATTATTATTATATTAACCATTTGTAATATTTTTATATTACTTAAATATTTATTATATATTTTTAAATTATATTATATCAACTGGTAATTTCTTTTCAGTCAGGGAGGCTAAATAAAATCCCAACCAGCGATTATATAATATATATATTATAATAAAATTTAGAATAATGAAATAGTGGGACTAAATTTTTGTTGCCGTGCAGCTCTCCTTGTTAATAACTAAACTTTAACTCTTAACAAATTACAAGTGAAGCCATACCTACGAGTATCCTTTAAAGATTTCAAAAGCATGCTTCCACTCGTTCAGAAGACTAGCTTCGTTGTTGAGTATTGGCCTTGGGTACCAGAAGCCAACAACCTAAACTTAACCTCAAACATTGTAGTCGCTGAATACTTTCTAATTTGCTACCCCATTCATGTACAATAAAACATTGATTTTAGTTTTGTTAGATAGATTGACTAATTGTAGAGTGCAGTGGCATTGGTGGCTAGCATTTGTTGTAACTACCCACTATCCACAAAAATGTAGCTGTTAACCAGATCTTAAAAAAATACGAGTTTGGATGACTGATTCTGGGTGATGAACTTCTAATCAGATTTCGACATTCGTATACAGAAATTTATCCGTATATTGAGAATTTATAAAGTTTTGTTTAGCCGTTGAAGCTGAAAATGTTTTCCCTTGGAATTGCACGAAGAACAAAGGCAACTTTGGAGATAGAGATCTTATAACTCTGCAAAAGAACTGTACTTGTAACGTAAATGTACTATAAAGTTTATCATTTATGAATCAAGAAAAAGGGTCGAAAGATGCGTGATGGATGAGAAGTGGTCACTCAGTGTGGGGTCGCTCGCAGTAATCACCTGCAAAGGAAGATATCGCTCGCCTTTGAAGTATACCAATCTCTACAGTATTACACTATGCGTACACAATCGTACAAATATATGACGACACTTCCATCAAGTATTAAATTTCCACTCGCTGGCTGTCGCCAAGTAAACATCCACGAAAACACTCCATTCCAAATCTCATCAATTTCAGACGAATAATTACGAAAATATTCCATGCCCAATCTAATCAATCACTTGTAAAAAAAAATAAAAGTTTACGTCGTGCTACACTTCATTCAAACTTCAACTTTGTTTAACAGAGCTTAGAACGGAAATCCGCTCAGAGATGTGCAAATTAAAGACTAGTTTCTTATACTATGAACTTATTTCTTTAAGTCAGACTAGCTCTTTGACAGAACAAAAGGAATCTTAAAACATACACTGTATAAAAAAAATAAATTATATACTGCTTTACATTATTTTAATCACATTAAAAAAAAATATTTCAAATTATATTTAACTAAAAATTTCAAAATTATTTATATAATCTAAATATTTAATTAATTTTACCGAAAAAATTAATCTATTGCCGTATTAAAAACCAATATAAACAACCTATCATAACATTAATATCTCACCCTTCACCATATTCCACCCATAAAGTCACTTCTTTAACTCTGTTTACAACTTATATATTCAAATGAAGCTATCATTACAACTCATTCCATAACAGTTATAGAGGAAGACATGAAGCTATTGATAAAAAACCAATATAAACAACCTATCATAACATTAATATCTCACCCTTCACCATATTCCACCCATAAAGTCACTTCTTTAACTCTGTTTACTTCTTTAACTCTGTTTACAACTTATATATTCAAATGAAGCTATGATTACAACTCATTCCATAACAGTTATAGAGGAAGACATGCAAATTACAAGCAATGGCTAACCAGCTTGCTATAGGGTATTAAATGCCCTAGTACATGCATGCTGTATAACAATATAACATACTGCCTTGGTGGCTACATAAATTGAAAATAAAGACAGTGTGTTATATTGTTATACAGCATGCATGTACCAAGGCATTTAATGTCCTATGGCAGGCTGGTTAGCCCTTACCCAAATTACATAATATCAAACTTCAAATTTAAATTTAAAAATATAAAAAACATATGATATAGTAAAATTTTATCAACATGCAGTTTTTAAAGTGTAAAACGATTATTTTGAACTAATTTTATTAGTTTTTAATATGCAAATTGATACAATATTAAAACTATTGTAATACTAATATGCAAATTGATACAATATTAAAACTACTTTTATTAAAATAGTTTTATCTTATAACAATCTTATCAGATAAAACAAAACACGCTGCTGCAAATTTAGTACCCAAAAATTCCCATTACTAATTTGAAATGATTTACTATGTGAAAACAAAATTATTTATCGGCATGGCCAATGTTGCTGGTTCCCGGAAGAACTCTTCTAATTCTAAGTCTGTTGAACTTTCGGATACGGTGGAGAACAGAGTACAGTCTGGACACGACAGCACGTTCAACTCGGACAAACCTTCAGCTAAAGTAGCTGCATCTCCTGCAAAATAATAGGATTGCGGGGCTCTCTCTTCATGTAAACTCCAAATGGAAGAGCTACAGTTCGCATCTTCTGTTTCAAGCAAATTAACATCTGCCATCGCCAATGCAATGTGCTCCGAATCAACGGATGTGATGGAATTTGTATTCTCCTTAACATTACACAATTTAAAGGCGTCATCTGAACTGCAATAATTAGTACAGCCATTAGCGTTGCAATGGTTTTCAGGGAGATTATCCTCTGCCATCACAAAGGAAACGCGCCCCACATCGTCGTGCGGGACGGAACTTGCATTTTCTGTAACGTTAAACAATTTGAAGGTTTCATCTGACCTGCAATTACTACGGTCATAACCGTTGCAACGCTTTGATCTTACCATTTCAGAGTATCTGACGGTCGCTGTTATTCTGACGGGGATCGTTTTGAACACATGATTGTCTCCGGATTTTGAGTTTGTCTCCAGATTTTGCGCTCTCGATTTGGGTTGACAATTCTTTATTGAGAGCAGCCTCTTGTTCAGACGAGTGTTCCAGTAATTCTTGATTTCATTGTCTGTTCGTCCAGGCAGTCGTCCTGCTATCAACGACCACCTGCAAGCATCCCCACAAATACACATATCAGGCACACACAAACGGATATGGGTGACACCTGCAATCCAATAAGTCATTCATTGTGTTGAGAGGTGTTCAGTTCAGTGTGGCAGCGATGTTGTAGTATATTTACAAGTTGAAAATCGCCATGCTAAGCCATCCCGGTGACTTATAAGATCTCAAACACAGATATCATTAAACACGATCACTTCTCTCCCTATTTTATTGATATGTTATCATCCTAACAAAGTGAGTGTGACTTTTTCTAATTCTCATGCTAATTCATCCCACCACTTCTCTCCCCATTTTATTGATATTTTATCATCATAACAAGGCGAATGTGTTTTTTTCACATACCTGTTGCCAAGAAGGCGATGCATCCGAAGTATGAGGTCCTCCTCATCCGGAGAAATGTTTCCGCGCTTAATGTCGGGACGAAGATAGTTTATCCAACGTAATCTACAACTCTTTCCACACCTCTTTAGACCTGCAATCCAAAATCTCTCCAGTTATTGAACCTCTGAATACACATTTTACTTCAGCATTTATAAATTACTTTTAGAGCTTTGCAGAGATTCACCTGCTCTTCGTGGGAGGTCTGTCCATCTACCATCGCCATGAATCCGAATGTATTCGGAGAGAATCATATCCTCCTTCCTGGTCCATGCTCCGCGGTTGAGCCCTTGTTTTGAGCACCAAGGAGATCTCCCCATCTTGGATTTTCTTGGCCTGCAACTACACGGCTAATGATATCTTCGCGGGTCGACGAGTATATATAAAGTTTAAACCGCAATTAGATTCTCCCAGCTCAAAATGATTGATGCAGTAAATCTTTAGCGAGTAATACTATGTGACCATATCAATCATCCACATTAGGATTGTGACATTTCGACAGTTAAATTTCTCACTCTATTACCAAGCACAAAATTGTTAACGTATTCTGCAGCAACAGCAGGTTTTCTAGCGGAAATTGAACGACTTTTTTTCCCGACATGCCTGACACTGTAGCAGCTTTGCATGTAAATGGTTTTAACTTTTTAGCAATAATATCTCCTTATCTTTGGAATAGTGATTTATTTCTCCCCTTTTTCTGATTACTACTATCGGTACATATAAATGGAGATAAGATTCTATTAATATATTTAAACAAGGGAGCCAGTGCCGTGGCGGTAGTCCTTGCCGGGGTTTGCCACAACAAACAGCAAGCAACACGTGGCGTTCATGTTGGTGAGATGCGAACGCAGTTTGTGCATCGACCCAGCTAGCGGTGGTTCAGTTCTCCCATAACATTAATCTAGCTATCGAGGTTGATCGAGTGCCCTTGTTTGATCAATGGAATGAATGAATTCCCCATCTCTTAACAACAACCTAAAGCAAGCCCTTAGAGCGGATTTGAAAAGATCAAGAAATTAGCGGATTTCGCAAATTCAGGGAATATCTTCAACGGCTACTCCATTTCGAAGATTTTTGCTTTTGGGCTTCCATTTCAGCCTGCACCAGAATGTTAAGGTTTTATTTTTCATAATTGAAAGTTGGAAAAGTTTTATGTAGTAATTGAAATGTTTAGATTAGAGTATTGTTTATGTAAACATTTTATGTTAATAAAAGTATTTTGTTTCATTCTATTGAAATGTTTATATTGAGATTTAAGTTTTACAGGTTTTTAATATATAATTTTTTAAATAGCATGAGAAGAAAAGACAATGTGCATATTTGTAAAAATATAAGATAAAAGAATTAAGTAATTCAAGTTTATTAATTAACGAATCGGTATTAACTAGAATTTGTGATATGACTAAATTTGTGATATGACTAGGATGGAGTCAATTCAATATTATATCCAGAGACTTCAAATTTTTTTGAAGTTTTAAATATACTACATCCTTAATCATTAAAGCAACGTATAATTATTTTAACACATAAATTAATTAATTAATTACTATAAAAATGCAGCAACGTATAATTATTTTAACACATAAATTAATTAATTAATTACTATAAAAAATGCAAAAGAAATATAATATTTCAAGTAAGGTTATGGTATATATATTAGATAATTAACAGTGTTGTTAAGGAAAAGATTTCAAAAGCACACTAAAAAGTATGCCTAAATTAATGTGAAGTGGATCGATCACTATAGTCCATTATTGTACTAATATTTTTCAAAACGATTTTGAAAAGTGGTGAGGTATATAAGAGTTACTGTGAAGTAAAAACCAAAAATACATAGAGTGAGAGCCTCTCTAGTTTATTTAGTTACATACATAGCATACACGCCATATTTATATTTTTTTCATTATAAGCTTATCCATCACTTAAAATTGTTGCCCGTCATGACATAGCCTGTCCACACAACTAGTAAAACAATAATGAATTAAATTCATCATTCACACGGGCATTGAATAACATTAGCATGAATGAATGAAAAAATTTACAGAGCTACGTTATACTGATAGCTGAACCGCGACTTACTGGACTTAATCACACGACTTAATTATACTCGTCAATATTTAGTAGCGTTGATCAAATAACAATAACTTACTAGAACTACGTTGAATATTAAAAGTCATATAAATAAATTAATAAATATATACCATATAAATAATA
>APFE031308598.1:0-18833 GCA_000404065.3 Pinus taeda | reverse complement strand
ACTTATCAATAAATATTAAGTTGATACTAGAGATTTATCTTCTACTAAATATTTTAGAATATTTATAGTAGTATACACAAATTAAAGATTGAGATTTATCTTGAAAGTAGTTGTGTCATTTCCCCTTTTAACTAAATTGATTATTATTTTTTTAATTAGAATATGAACAACTGTTATATGAAGTGAATGCTCGTTTTTTTGGATATGGAGCATTGATAAGCCATGGTATTGCCCCATGGTATTGCTAAAAATCCTATTCGCAGAGTAAGAATATCATTGCAAAGTGAGAGTAAATATCTGTGGTTAAGAATATTTTTCCATATTATTTTAAATGTATATATGTTTAGCTTATATATTACTTCTTTTTACTATTTATGAGGGAGACGATGTAAATTAAATAGTTAGTGAAGTAAGCATCAAAACTAACTAAATTATAACTTTATTTTAACTTAAATCCTTATAGGTATATATCCATAATAAGTATCAAAATAATTACTACATGATACAACTTGAGTTGCTAAAATTTAAAAAATTGTAAAAACTAACTCAATTATAACTTTATTTTTAAATAATTATTATTAATAATTATTCAATAGATGTGTTTATTTTGGAATAGGGATTCCACAATTTTAATGTCATTATTAATAGTTATGCTAATAGGCATAACTATTTTGGAATATATATTCCATTTTTTTTATTTAATTATCAACCATTATTAACCAGTTGGTGTCAAAGCTTTCAATATTCATTAATTTCCCCAAGTCATTGCAGTCATCCTTAATTAATTCTTCCTTAATAATAACAAGATAAAAAAATCTTGAGCTAATAATAATAAATCGACCTAATAAGTGGGACACTTACTTAAAGAGAACCCTTTCCCAAAGTTCAAGGTCAGTGTACATATTGGGTTACCTGAATAAAAATCTCTCATTGAGAATGTGTTACATCGGTCATATAATTTTTTTATATGTCAATTCGAGATTTCAAGGTTTCTTTTGTCATATAATCATTTGAGTCATAAGAAGATATATATTACATATATGTGGTACGAGAATCTAAGACTCCTGATAAGAAAAGCAATACGATAATGTTACTTTTACAAAGGAATCCTGATCTTGAGGGATTCACAACTGATTACTAACTTCAGACACCTTTCCTTTTTTGCGCTGATCCTCTTGGTTCGCCCTCAACCCTGCCCGCAACTAACGCGTTCCACCCTTGGTTTGTTGGTTTATGCTATTCCATCGTTAGAAAACAACAATTGTTCCTTTCATCATTTCTCTGCATAAAGAATAATAAAAGTCAGTTACTATGGCTAAATCTTAACTGCGAGTAGTTCAGTCATTTCTTTTCATAATGAATCAATATATTAGCGCATTAAGATATGAAAAAGATAAGAAACAAGGAAAATGATAATGCAATTAATGGTAAATACATACCCATTTTGTGACTCAACAGACTCCCCTGCTTACCCTATTTCATGTCCTCATGAAAAGTAAGTAATCCTAATGAAATGCAGTTAAAGAGTAGGCTGGAGAAGGAGCATAAAAAATTTGTCTAAAGCCATGATGTTGATCTAAGAGCACAAAGGCTGGCTCTTCCTTTCCTTCAGGAAATTTGTAGATAGCCTGATAACCTTCAGGAGGATACCAAATGATGGGGCTATGAAACCAACACCCTAACCAATAAGGTACTTCTCTCAAAATAAGGTTGCTATAGGTGAAAAAACGGGCTGTAGCTACTTTAAAGCCCCTGTAATTAAATGCCTCCCTATCCTGCAGACTACTAGTGGAGACCTTCCACCTGAGCTTGGATGTAGCTAGAGAGATTTCTTGAATGGAGTGAAAATACGACACTCCACTCTGTACAATCTCCTTATGAATAGGCCCCAAAATTTTAATCACCCCTTCCCTTGTCATCAGACTCTTACGATTGGGAAGCATTTGCAAAGGGTGCTTGGGTTCACTTCTTACCCAGAGATCCAATCCATGTTCTTGTCTTTAGAATGCGTTATGAGCTTTACGCCATTTAAGCTCGTTAACTGCAAACGAGAGAAAGGCCTGGAATTGAAGATCCCCCACAAAAGGGCCAGGGTTCTTTTCCACCTCGTTCTCTAATACAAAATTGTGCAGGTAAAATTCATAAAGAAGCCTTTGAACCTTTACACCATGTTGTTTGCAGCAATTTATAAAATCTTCAACTATTTTTAATTGAATTGGTTTCCGAGCTCTCACAGCTTTAATTTTTCAACAACATGTATCCTTCTAACAAAAAAAAGGCATAATTGGTGGCGAGAGCCCTGCATTCCAAGACATATGTATATAATGAGAAGATGGTGTCTGTCCGACCTATGACCATATCTAGTTTGAGCTTGATTCTCTCTATTTTCTCTTATGCCTTTTTGCATCTATCGAAAGTATCGCTCTATATTGCATTCATTTCCCGAAAATTACATAAATTACATAACACTTCAGCCCAGTTATTTGTCTCTATTATAATAGGCCACATGACCAAGAAAGCTAACTTCGATAATAAACCTAGTTTTTTTTGTAGAGCTAGGACACTTACATTTACATGAGAATTTCATTATTCTAATTTATAGAAATTTTAATTGAGGAAATCCACTCCCATTAAGAAATTACAATACCTCTTAGATATGTGAAACATATGATTGACCTAGGTTTATGCTCATGCACCAATATAGATGTGTAGTGAATGATTGCAATAATTTTTCTAAGAATTCACTCTTTAATGGATTAATTTTATCTACAATGAATTGTTGTGTAGATTCCTTAGACATACATACCATGTGATATCTATGGAAATTAATATTTGTGATGATTATTTTCATTTATGTATACATCCTACAGTGATATCTATGTGATTTAATTTTACATATAGTGGATATTTAACGTACTATGAAGATTTATCTAGTCAAGTATACACTCTATGATCTACAAAATTACACGAGTCATAACTCTGCAACAATATAATTGCAAGAACTCTATGGAAATATACTCCATGAAAATAAGATACAACCACTCATAATCTAAGTGCATACGTTCCTTTTAATTATAATATATATATAATATATAATATATATATATTATATATATATATATATATATATATATATATCTTAATGACACTTTAACACATATGTTAAGATGTCTAAGTAGAAAGGGGAAGTTGAGAAAATTCAGCCTATAAAATATTTATAACGAAATTGATTTAGTGGAAAAAAGGAGAGAAGAAAAAGAAGTGGAACATAAAATATAATTGGGCACAATTCTCAATCACAAGTCCAAATTGTGAGAGAATGAAATATTTGGGTTTGAAATTCATTTGCAGAAAATCAATGGTAGGATAAAAAAAATGGAAAATTAGACACTCTCTATTATTGAAAACAAAACACCTTAAAAGATTATATTGAAGAGTTAAAAGAAAAAGTAAATATGTTATGAAACCAACTCACAAGAAGATAGAAAATATAGATAAACGCCTTAGAAATAAGCCTCTTCGAGGAGGCAACCGCCTTTACATTACACAAATGAACAATTCTTCAATGATTCAAATGACAAAACCTAGTTTCTGTATATAGGAGTATGAGGGATCACAATATAACCAAAGCCAACCTAACAATAATAATATAAAGGCACAAAAATAATAATAATGGGATTCTATGGGGCACAATAATAACAATATGGGGACAATAGGGGCACAACAATAACAATAAGGGATACAACAAAATAGTAATGGTGGAATGGTGGAATCACTAGTATTATAGGGACCTAACATGCCCCTCTCCTTCAAAAAAGTGTTGTCCACAACACTTGAGTAGTTTTGGATGCTTATGTATAAAATTTTCATCATCCCATGTGGAATATTCAACGGGTAAGTTCTTGCACTTGATGAAATACTCTGAAGTTAATCGATTTTGTAGTTGTCGAGTTCTTATTTCTTTGACTACTTCTGGTTCCAATATGATATTTTTCTTCCTCATCAAGTTCTGGCAATATTGTTTGAACTGGAGGCCTATCACCTATAACCTTCTTTAAGCATGGAACATGGAAAACTGGGTTCACTCGGGATGCTACATGAAGCTCCAATTTGTATGCCATAGTACCTATCTTTTGCAACACCATGTACGAACAATAATACTTTGGTGATAATTTATTATCGTTCTTAGCTTGCTTGAGGGACATTTGTTTATATGGTTGTAACCGTAGGAATACCCAATCACCTACATCAAAACTTATTTCGCTGTGATTTTGATCTACCTGTTGTTTCATTCTATTCTGTGCCAAGGTGAGGTTATCCTGTAAGAGTTGGAGAACTTGTTTTTGATGCTCGATGTGATCTTCCATTGCTTGAATCTTAGAATTTTCTCTTAAATATGATGTGATGGATGGCAGATGATATCCATAACATGCCATAAATGGGGTCATTTGTGTTTCAGTATGGAAGGGAGTGTTATACCACCATTCAGCCATAGGCAACCATTTCATCCATTGTGTCTATTTATCAGATACAAAGCAACGAAGATATCCTTCCAAACATTTGTTTACTATCTCAATTTTCCTATCTGATTGAGGATGATATGGTGAGCTATGAGCTAACTAAGTACCAAGACAAGAAAATAATTCTGTCCAAAAATTTCCACTGAAAATGGGATCTTTGTCGCTTACAATAATCTTTGGGTTTCCATGTAGCTTTTGAATTGTTTCCATAAATACAGTCGAAACTGCACTAGATTTAAATGGACGAGATAATGCAAAAAAGTGTGCATACTTGGTAAGTGTGTCAACAAACACCATGATAAAAATCTTTCCTTTGGACTTAGGTAAACCTATGATAAAATCCATTGAAACCTACTCCCAACTTTGGCTTGGAATGGATAAAGGTTGTAATAGTCATGGGGTCTTAATTGTTTCAACTTTATTTTGTTAGCAAACGAAACATTCTGCCACAAACTTTTGAATATCCAATTTTAAGCCATCCCAAAAAAAATCCTTCTTAACCGTGTGGTAGGTTTCTAGAAATCCTAAGTGCCCTCCTAAGGGAGAGGTCTGCAATTCCCAAAGAATATTTTGTTTGAGTTGTGAATACTTACATAGGTATAACCGATCCTTTTACCATAATGAATCATTTTTCCAACTAAATTTATGAGATGTATTGGGATCTTGTTGTATCTTTTGAATGAGTGCCCACATTTCCTCGTCATTCTTCCATTTATCCCCTGCTTCATTTATCCAATCTAGTTGGATAATAGAAATGGCACAAAGAAACACTTCCACATCCTCATCCTTTCTTGAGAGTGCATCTACCACAACATTTTAATTCCCTTTTTTGTTGGTGATTATAAATTCATAACCCAACATCTTTGTGACCCATTATTATTGCTCTTCTGAAGATAATCTTTGTTCTAAAAAGTATTTAAGACTATCATGATCTTTTTTTACCTTGAAGTGTCTTCCCGTTAGGTAGGGTCACCATTTCTTAAAAGCATGTAGCATTGCCAATATTTCCTTCTCATAAATAGCTTTGTGTAAATACCTTCCTTTTATTGGACAACTTTCGAAAGAAATGGGTATTTCTTCTTGCATTAAAACTACACCAATTCCATTTCCTTAGGCATCACATTCCATAATAAATGTTTTTGTGAAGTCTGATGTATCTAAGACTAGTTCTTGGCGCATTTCCTCTTTAAGATGTTCAAAGGCCTTCGTTGCTTCTCGAGTCCACGAAAATTCATCTTTCTTCAATAATGTTGTTAGAGGTGCTACTATTCTCCCATAATTCTTAACAAAGTTGAGATAATACCCTATCAACCCAAGAAATCCTTGTAGATGCCTTATGGATACGGGGATTTTCCATTCCTTAATGGTTTAAATTTTTCTAGGGTATACCTTAACACCTTGATGAGATACAATATGACCCATATATTCCACCTATTGTACTCCAAAGAAACATTTGGTGATTTTTGCATATAATTATTTCTCCTTCAATAGTTTGAGCACCATGTCAACATGTTGGATATGATCCTTCTAAGACTTATTGTAGATTAGTATATCACCAAAAAATACTAACACAAATTTTCTAAGGAAGGGTTTGAAAATGGAATTCATTAAACCTTGAAATGTAGAAGGTGCATTAGTAAGGCCAAAAGGAATGACCAAAAATTCATAATGACCCTCATGAGTTCTAAATGTTGTTTTTGGAATGCCTTATGTCTTTATTCTGATTTGATGATATCCTGAACGAATATCCAACTTGGTGAAGTAAATTGATCCACGAAATTCATCCAATAATTCATCATTGACAGGAATGGGAAATTTATCTTTAATAGTGAGCTTGTTGGGCTCCGTATAATCTGGACACATGAACCATGATCCATATTTCTTTTGAACCAATACTACTAGACCAGAGAAAGAACTTTAACTAGATTGAATTATACTAGCCTTTAGCATTGCTGCAACCATACATTCAATTTCACTCTTTTGGACATAGGGATATCTGTAAGGCCTCATGTTTAGAGGAACACTTCCTGAAATCAAATTAATAGCATGATCATGATCACAAATAGGTGGGAGGTATTTGGGAGTCTCAAGTACATTGGAATGATTGTCCAAGACATTTTGGAGATATGGAGATATGGATGATTTTGATGTGGTAACCTCTAGTGAACGTAATTGTGCAATTATGTCTCATTGTTCTTTCTTTAGAAGCTTTGTCATTCTGTTAGAGCTTATTATCTTTCCCTATTTCCCTATGATACCGCTTAATTCAGCTTCCTTTCCTTCTGAAGAGAATTTGAAGAAAAGTTCTTGAAAATTAAAAGTTATTGTACCCAAGGATTGTAGCCATTAGACTCCTAGTACAACATCACCACCACCCATTGGAATGTAAAGCATTGGGCTATTCAATATATATTATCCCATGGATAGCTTGATATTATGGAACTTTCTTGAGAAATTTATGGTTCCTCCACTTGAGATTATACTTGACACTCTGGTGCTGGATATAGGAAGCGATTCAATTCCTTGGCTTTATTACAATGAATAAAATTACGAGTACTTCCCGAGTCAATAAACACTATTACCTTTTTCTTCTTGATATGTCCTTCTATCTTGATAGTTTGAGGAGTGGTAATTCCAACCAATGCATTACAGGATATGGTCGGATTCATTTGTTCTTTCTCTAGTGTTTGTTCCTAGTGTATATCATCTTCTTTTGACATTTCATGTTCCGTTTCTTCCTCCTCTTCACAATCTATGTAAAATAATTTCTTCTCGGCACACTTATGACCTTTAATGTATTTGCTATCACAATTGTAACAAAACCCTCTTTCTCTTTTTTCTTCCAATTATTATGGTGTCAACCTTGTAGGTTATGGATGGCTACGGGAAGCAACACTTCCATCTTTATGATTGTGAGTGGTAGTTTTCCTTGTTGCCATAATTTTGTTTTCCATTTTTCTTATGAACCTGGATGCCTTCTCTAATGAATCTGGTTCCCAAAGAAGAACCTCATGTTGGATGTTATCTTTTAAAGTACCTGTGAACACATCAATCATATGCTCCTCTCGAATATTTTTTACCCTTATATTCAATTTTTGGAATTCCTCAATATGCTCCATTATTGAACCCTTTTGTTTGATATTTATCAATTGGCTAAAAAAAGTGTTTCTTTTTGTATCCTCATAATGTGCTATCATTTCATCCGTAAAAATAGCCAAAGTGACAATTTGTTTACGAGAGCAAAGCCATCGATACCATACAAACTGATTTTGTTCCAAATATAAATTTGCAATGCGTACCTTTTCTGTGTTTTGCACATTATGGAGATTGAGAAATTGTTCCATCTGTAGTATTCATGTTTTGCGATCCTTGCCATCAAACTTCCTCATATCGATCTTTGGAAAAATGGTGGGTTTTTCGATCCAGTTTTATATCTTGAAATCATAATTAACATTTATTTTGTTCTCATAACATGAGTCCTTTACTACCCTTTAGCCATTAGTAAGCATTTCTTGTAGAAATTTTGTCAAATTTGTCTTCAAATCTGTCTTCAAATATTCCATGCCTTTCTTTAAATCGTCCATCTTAGCTTCCATGCCATCAATCTTAGCTTCCATGTTGTCCATCTTAGCTTCCACGTCATTCATGTTATCTTCTGCGCCTTTCTTCAAACCATCCATCTTAGCTTCTGTTACTTTTTGTGCAAGTGAAATTTGTTGCACTTGGTCTTGTAGTTTCGATATACCATGTTGCATTTATTTCTCTTCCTCATGAGTTATGCTAGAGCTTTTAGGTTTCTTACTAAGTGTTCCCATTTTCTTTCTTCAGGGTATCAATAACCGATAATAATGATTCACTATGCGCTTTGAATTCCTTCAATATAATTTTTCAAACTAAGATTATGCACAAACTAAAAAAAAAACTATACACCTTTTTTCACTTTGTAGGAGCTTGATATTGAATCTGATGTATCTCTGTAATTTAGGATCTCCAAGGTCTGAAAGTTATTCCTGTGGTAATCCTCTAAGTAATATTTCTAACCCTTTAAGTTTGATCAAGATTGGATTCTCCAATTAAGACTTATGCCAAATCTCCCACAATGGTTTGAGTATAGACGAGTTCAATAAAGAGAACTTGTATGACGTTCCGCGAGTCACTGTTTCAATATTTGGTTCTAAAAATGATACCAAAAAAACTACAATCCGTCTTATTTCTCTAACTTCTTAGGAAATTAATCTGATGCTCAGATCGAAAGTTATGATTAGTTTCCCAAGGTCATCTATTTGGAATGTAATTCAAGGGCCTAGAAAAACCTTAACTTCCTCGGATTATATCTTTGAAAATATAGCGAGACAAGATCTCAGATTCAGGCTTGAACTTCAACAAGATTTCATCTCAAATGGGTTTTTTTAGCTTCTGAAATGTATAAAAAAAAAAGGTTATAGCGAACATTCCATGATGACCTATTTGGAGCAGTAAAAGCCTATAATCCAAAGCTCTCATATGAAATGTTATTAAACCAACTCACAAAATGATAGGAAAGATAGATAAATTCCTTAGGAATAGGCCTCTTTGAGGGGGAAACCTCCTTTACACTACACAAATGAACAATTCTTCGATGGTTCAAACGACAAAACCTGCTTCCTATATATAGGAGTTTAAGGGGTCACAATATAACCAAAGCCGACCTAACAATAATAATATAAAGGCACACAATTAATAATGGTGGGACTCTATGGGGTACAATAATAACAATATGGGGATAATAAGGGCACAACAATAACAATAAGGGATACAATGACAATAGTAATGGGGTAATCACTAGTATTATAGGGACCGAACAAAATAACTAGTTAGCCTTAAGCATTATTGAAAAAAAAAATAGAAATAAAACCCTGAAAGAGAAATTGGACAAATTTATTGAGCTGGATCATGAGCATAACAAACTAGCTTTGAGTCTTATAATTGTTTATGTAAAAGAAAGTAAAGATGAAGACACACCATTAATAGTAAATAGACAACTAAAAAGTAAGTCACAAATTGAAACAACTTACCTCATAGAAGTAGCAATACTTGGAAAGAGGCTTTAGCATAAAGAGAGAGTGGGCCTTTTTGGGTAAGCTGTAGTGAGCATAAATTTGACATAGTAAATATTCAAGCTTAAAAGAGACATGAACCTTTATAAATAAGGACCTCATTCCAACAACGAAGAGGTAAATGAATCGAAAAAGGAAGGAAAATGTACAACCATTAGAAATAGGAATTATTTTATTAATGATAGAAACCAAAATGAGAGTAATAACAAGAATTTGGAACACACTCGAGCATTTTTTAGAACTCTCATCCCTTTCCATCATGCATATTTCTTTTGTAAAGTTGGATCCCAAGTGTAATTAATATTATTGTTTTAGTAAAAAATTAGGAGCATTATGAGTATAAGGTACAACACATAGATGGATTTTTTGTATGGCCAATGTGGAATAATAAATCCCTCATGATAAGGAATGGGAGGATATATATATATATAGAATATATATATATATATACATATACATATACATAACTATACATATACATATAATATACAATATAATTCTCTTCGTACTCCAAAATTATATAATAGATACTACAATTGGTGACATTGGATCGAGATATTAACCTTTTATTTGACACTATCAACTCTATCTTTTAAGAGAAAAGAAATTTTGATAAAAATTTCCCTTATAATATATTTAAGAAATATATTTGTAGTCTAAGGAATGAAGGTGTTTTCCTCTTGTTAGGATAATTTAATGTTAGAACCCCAACAAGAAAAGTTATTATTCTTAACGATGATTCCAACCCTAATCCTCCTCACTATATAAGGACCTTATTTTAGCTAATAAGTACAAAAGAAATTTTGAAGACTCGATGAAGAACTAATTCGTTACTAGATTATGCAATATTTATGGTTCTCGAGACCTTATAATTTGTAATGGAAAAAGCAAGTGTAAAAAATCCAACGAGATGTCTCGTACTCATGGAATTGATAGTAGTGTCATGGATTATGTGGTACCCAATATCCTTGTTTCCAACCAAATTGTAAATTTTGACCTCCTAAATTAAAATGATGTTGTCTTCAATTAGGGACATTTAACATTAATTCTAAACATTTCCATGGACAAAAATCTACATGCAAGATAATTGTGAGAATAAAAGTCATTGTTTTACAAAAGTAAAATGGAACTCTTCTTAAAGCATTTAAGTAGTGATTTCAAACACTTCACTTATAGCAATAAAATCAAGAATTTATATCATGATTTTATTACAACCCACTCCCCTTTCATTAGTAGGTTTTTTATTGAGATTTCATATAAAAAAATAATAGAATTGCCAATGCTTGGTATGACAAGGATTGTAAAATTGCTAGAAGAGTGATTAGGGATACTTTTGATAAATTTTTAAATCCTCACAAGATAAATATGTACAAAATATCTTATTAAATGGACCAAAAGGTGATATATAAATAAAAAGAAAGGGAAGTTGGTTCACTTATCTAAATCAGATCTTAGAAATTTCGGAGAAAAAAATTCATTTGTAAAAAGAAATAAAATAATCTAATTCCTTTAATGAGCTGTAATTCCTTCCTTAAAAATATTTATTAATTCCATAATTCCATGGCACCATAATGAATTCCCATATATAGTATGATATCTTTTGTTTGGAAGATGTTTGTTTTAAGAAGATGAAATGGCAAATCTTAGGATATTGACGTCTACCAAGCTATTTTTTTTTAAATGGGAGGGCCTATCCTCATCCCTAACATACATGAGCTTTTCGATTTATTAGTGAAATAATTCCTTGGACATAGAGCCTCATTTTGCATATCATTAGAAGTTTGGATAAGAGCACTCCCTCTAATTATAGGACCATTATGATTGGATGTACTTTAGCCAAGATGTATGGTATCATTTTCAAAATGAATATTAGATTATTAAAAAAAACCACGGTAATAGAGATAACATATAGGTTGAGGTTAGCAGATATAATTGAATTGTTGATGACCTAGTTACTCTCAATATAGTTGGAAATGAACATCACAATAATAAAATTGATTCCTTATGTTGTTTCATTGACTTTAGGAAATATTTTGACATAGTTCCTACTACAAATTTATGTAAGAGGTTGAATGACATAATGCTTCATCTGAAGCACAATTTTAATGATGAAAAATTATCTTGATGTTTAAAAACATTGGTGATTTTTAAGGTAAAATAATTTTGTATTGTAATGATTTCCCCTATTGAGAGCATGACTATTAATATGCATGTTATGTATAAGAATAAATTAAATATAGATTCCTAGAATTTCCTTTTCCTCTAACGGAAACTCCTTCCTTTGTCCAAAAGTGGGGATGACATAAGGATGCCTAGTTTGGACTTGAATATTGGGGGATAAAGGAGGATATGATTTTGGAGAATAACCATAACATTAAAAATATTATTACTTCAAATTTTAAGGATAAATGTGGGGCGATAAATTTTTAGAGAGAGAAAGGAAACTAAGATCTTGTAAAGATGTGATCAAGCCTAGTCTCAAAAATAAAAATAATTTCTTTGTATTGAATAATGTTAAGAAAAAATGAACATTGTTAAAATAAGAACAAATTCTCATTAGCTTCATAGTGAAATTGTGTGTCAGTCAATTCCCCAAATACAATGAGATGAATGAATGTATCACATTTGTGACATTATGAGGCTTGTACATGAAATACAATGTTAAATATTTACAGGTAATACTTACCTTCTTAAGGTCCAATAGACCATATTAGTCTTAGTGGAGACTATAATAAACATCATAACCATGACACTTATATTATATTAATTTTTTTATTCTATTCTTTAATTTAGTATTCTTATTTTATTAGAAAGTTTCACTCTTTCATCTAATGAATTTTGTAGAATTATTCCTCAAACTTTTTAAAGGATAAGTAATCATCTTCCTCTATTTTAAAGATAATTGTAAAATTTGTATATTTGTTCCAAGCATTATTGTATGATAATTTTTTACTTTCATTCTATAAATATTATGAAATTAGTAAAAAATAAATGTCATCAATCAAACATCATATTAAAATATTGTCATGTAATTAGTGAAGAAGATTTTTCCATACGAAACAAATACTAAACAAATAAGAAACTCAGCGGGCCTATTCTTTCGGATAAAATCCTATTGTATATTTTTGGATACCTTTCCCCACCAACACATCCATCTTAGCTAAATTATTTTATTTTGGCATAGCCTCAACTATTTTGTTAAATAATCAATGTCGAAGATGATGTACTTGTGTTTGTCACCAAATGTTGGGTTATAGG
The DNA here is from genome assembly GCA_000404065.3 of Pinus taeda. Classification (NCBI taxonomy): domain Eukaryota; kingdom Viridiplantae; phylum Streptophyta; class Pinopsida; order Pinales; family Pinaceae; genus Pinus; species Pinus taeda. Next base: position 5,959 of record APFE031308598.1, on the reverse strand, counting down.
TCACGACATCATTCTCTCACTTGTAAAAGGGGATAGATATTATAATCAAGTGAAGAAAAGATAAACTTCATGACTCGGACATGAATATTTTTCTCTTTACATATCATTTGGTGCTCACAAACTTTGATAAATATAGTTGGTTCTTTCTACATAATTTAATTTCATGAGTCTAATGATGGTAGAGGGAAGCCAAAAAATAACATGCATGGATTGTCTTATAGTTAGTAGAGATTCATAATAAATGGTGACCACATCTACTTCCATCTCATTCATTTGAGGAAATCTCCACTTCTTTGTGTGTAATATCTATGTAAAATCGCGTCTAATACTGATTGCTAAAATACTGGTCTAATAATGAGGTATAAAGGGTCTTGTTTCCAAATGCATCAACTCTCATGTCATGACATCTTAACCAAAAATTTAATGTGCATATATATATCAAGATATTACCACATCTTGGATTATTAATGAAATTGTCAAAATACTTTCATTAGGAATTCATCATGACTTGATGATGGATACCATGTGCCTAATAGGAGATGTGTGCATCTTAATTAAATTTTAACTTTATTTATAATCTATTTTTCTTGTCTAACATCATAGAGATTAAGTTATGTGGAATTAAATCCATCACAAGAAATTTCAAGTCTACAAGTAGATTTTATAAAATCATTTTTGTTCTTATCTAAAACTATAAAATTTGTACAAATAACATTATATATAATATTATAATATATATATATTATATATTATATATTATATTATATATTAATATATATATAATTCATAATATATTATTATTATATATATATTATATATATATATATATACTAATATATATATATAAGCTCCGCACCCATGGGAGATACTGGTGACTATGGCGGAGTACTTATAGTACCATTCACATGGCTTTGACAATAAATCTACTTAAATTGAGTAGAAATAAAAAATACTATTGAATTACCAAAAAAATAAAAAAAAAAAAACATTAAGAGTTTTTTTATCCCACTTAAAATGTAATTAGAAGTAAAAATATTTGATAATAAGATTCCAAATTAAAAAATAAAATATTTGATAATAAGATTTCAAATAAATAATTTGAGACTTTTCACTTTTTAATTGGGAAAAAACTTATTTGCATATTTACCTAGCTATAAGATAATTTCAAAATATTTAAAGCAATTTAAAAAATAATGAAACTAAATATTATTTAAATATTCAATATAAATCCATTCTCAAAAATTGATTACTTATCCATATCAAATTACCATCTTCAAATCCTTACACTTATCTTCTCATCTTACCATCCACAAATATATATATATAGATATCCCTTGAAAACACAAACTTATAGATAGATGAAATTAACTTTCCCTTGGTGGTTAGCAAACCTCTACAAAACCTGCCAACTTATAAAACAAATTGTTTTTCAAAACGAGGGTGAAGGGATAACATACACGAAATACTGCTCACTTGATAAAACAAATTGTTATTCAAAACGAGGGAGAAGGGAAAAACAAACAGGAGAGAGAGAAAAAAAAAAACATAAATTTTGTGGCCATCACAAAGTTATTTTTAAAATTTATAGTTGTGTATGTGAAAAGGATATGATTGTTGTGATTTATGGTTGTAGCCATCCCAAAAGTTATTTCAACTTTAAAGTTGTGTCTGTGAAAAGGATATGATAGGTGTCATTTATGGTTGTAGTTTTGATCTGTCGTTTTAAGCATGAATAAATCTGTGTTTGGATGGTAGTCAGTGGAAATGCAGGAACATGGCTACAAGAAATGGGATAATTTAAGGGTTAGCACGTCAAAAATGACAAGGAAAGGGAGCTATGCTGATAAAGGATTAATATTTAAATAGGCAAAAACATAATTAGAAGTATCTATGTATTTATGTTTATAAATACATGATAGCATAAGTATTTAAAAAAAATGATGGAGAAAATGTAGTCAAATAGTTACCTGGAGATGTTTGGTCTGGTAATTTTTATGAGAGTTTATGTTGATAAATACAAAATAAGATAAGTATTTGGAAAGAATTTGATGCAGGATCATCCAGCTCTGAGGAGACATAAAGTGGCTGACAGTCTCATGAAGAGACCAGAACAAATAGTCGTTTATTTTAATTGGACAAGTGTTGGGCTTGTCAGTGACATGACTTTATTTTACTTGTGTTATTTTATTTTATCTGTCTGTAGGTTGTTAGGATCAAGGCAATTATAGTGGAGCACTGTTACCGTTTATTAGGAATTGGTAACAGGAAAGAAATAATTAATTAGTTTCTTTTAAGTTACAGTAGTTAAAGACAGTTAAAGAACTGACAAAACTGTTATTTTCTGTTGAGACAGTTTACAAAGAACAGTTATGTTGCACTAGGATATAAACAGAAAGAGAACCATTGTACGGGATTCCCCCGAAGAACAGAGAAAAGGAAATATAGATACAGGCATTCTCATCTAACGTTGTTTTCCATTTATCTTTTCTAATTCGAAATATAGCATCACTATACAATCTAATTAAAAGAAGCATAATATGTTTTCTGCATAATAATGTAAATTGAAGTAACAGACAGAGCATCGCGTGGAGAAAAATATCACAAGTTGTAGCTGTCATTACAGACTAGAAGACGGGAACTGCGAAGGCAGCCAACTACACAGACAGGCGAAATAACGAACAGCACAAGACAAGCGGACAAATACCAGTGTCAAATAAAACGAGAGTTCAGGCACACAGAAGCAAATCTAAGGTAATTCGAACCCTGACCATTCATCATTTGTATAAGCTTATCAAATGCCGGAGGAAGTAAATCTACATCGAATCATTTCAATAACCAAATGAACTCATAAATAATATCATTCAAGCAATATCATTTCTTTCATTTGAACAAAGTTTCCATTAAAAACGCCGGAGTCCCAAAAGAATAAGAGTTCAACAAGTAATATTACAACCAGAGACCAAACGGGATACGGTAGAAATCCCCAACAGACCGACGGATGAGGGTTTGAGTAAACCCTAGGGTTCCACAGAACCGGACAGTAAACAAAATTTACAGACAGAGGGTTTTGAAAACCCTGAATATTTTCTTCACAGAAAAAGTACAAAAATGTCGACACATAACTAGATGTCGTGACAGCTAAAAACTTCAAGAAGGGTTTTAACACCCAACTAGCAACTAAGATACAGATGCAAGGACAGAACCAGTGAACGGAGCCATCGAAGAATGCATGGGAACTAACATTGTATGCACAGGTGACAAGCTAGTCACAAAGAAAGACTTAAGGGCCTGGACTAAATAACAATCCAAACAAGGAAAGACACTACCCGGAGGAATACGAGCGGAGGAACTCGACATAGCCGTGGAGCACACCGAGCCTGCAAAACCCCATGACTTGGAACCATCTGCAATCACAGTAAAAACAGTTTAGCGCAAAAGACAACCAAATGTCAGTCGAAATTCAAAGAGCGAGCGAAATTTAAAGGATTCTCACCTAAAACGAGGAGGGATAAGTCGGAGGAGACCATCATTACTTGCAGACCCTAAAAGACCAGTGCCGAGCACGTTAGAGCCACTAAAAGGAGGACGGAGAATGTTCAACAGAGAACCATAAACTTACCTGAAGAAATTGGTCGAAGCGCAAGAGCTTAAGGAGGAACCTGTCAGCAAAACAAATGCATTAACCCTAGAACGAAGCAGCAAATAGATGAACAGAAACCAGTCAATACACCATAACCTTCAGCTATTCTCGTGTTGAACAGGGAGTAAGTTTACAGGCGAACAAAGCTTACCATTATAGTGTCAAGAAAACAAAAGAATCCATACAGACAGCGCGCGGAGAACAGAACCACCGAACCCAAAAATTAGACAGTCACAGAGCAGCTCGCGGGACGGTGAAAAGTGAAAATGAGAAATGATTAGGGTTTTGCGTTGACAAAAGAGCACCGTGTGTAAGGAGACTGACAGTTGGAGGTGGATAACCGGAAGGGTCCATCGAAACCCTAACTCATTCCCAAGGTGGCGTACGACAGTTTAGGTCAACCATAAATTCGGCCAGGACAAGGTCTTATCGAGAGCAGGGATATTTTATCAATTGGCGGAAGGGCCAATATAAGGGGTGGAGATATTTTAATAATTGGCGGGAGGCCATCATAAGTGGTATCAGAGCTAGTTTCTTGAGTCAGAACTAATGAAACAGGCAGAAGGTGAAGGTGAAGCAAGAGGAAGAGGAAGGAAGAGGAAGAGGAAGAGGACGATTAGTCCACAGGCCAGTAGATGCTGGATTGCGAGAGGAGATAAGAGTTTTGCGTGAAAGATTAGCAGTGATAGAGGCTGGAGGAAGAAGGAACCCAGCAGATAACAGTGATGAAGAGGCAATTGAACCAGAGGAGGATGAGTATGAGGGAGTAACACCGGAACTGAGATTATTAAAGTCAGTTTTGCTGTCCAGTCATAAGCCAAGGCATGAGCTGCCTACCTATGACGGAAGTTTATCGGCAGATGTGTTGTTAGATTGGCTGAGCGAAGTGAATAAATTTTTTGAGTTTGAGGAGACCAGCGAAGACAAACAAGTAAATTTTGCCGCCACCAAGTTGAAAGGACATGCGTCCTTATGGTGGGACAGCGTTCAGGCAGAAAGAAGGAGATTTAACAAACAGCCAATCAAGAAATGGGCCACGATGGAAGCAAAGCTGAAAGAGAAGTTCCTACCGAAAGACTATCAGATTATGCTGTACAGACAGGTACAGAACCTGAAACAAAGGGGAATGACTGTTAGAGAATTTACAGAGGAATTCTATAAATTGAATCTGCGAGCAGGGTATGTGGAAGATACCTCAGAGAAAACAACCAGATTTGTAAATGGCTTGAGAGGGGAGATTTTAGACGAAATTGGTATTCTTTCACCACAAACATTGGATGAAGCCTATCAGTTTGCACTGAAGGCAGAGGAGAAAATAAACAGGAAACATAACTCCAAGAGAGGAGGTGGTTCTGCCAGGGGAAAAGGCAAGGTTTATGGCAGAGGTAGAGGTGCAGTCCCAAATGAGGAGGGCAGCAGTTCCACATCTGCTGGTGCGACAGATAAGGACAACAGCAACAGGGAAGGACGACCAGCTCAGAGAGGGCGAGGATTTGGTCGAGGCAGAGGAACTATCCAGTGTTACCGTTGTCATAAATTGGGACACAAGTCTTATGACTGTCCTGAAGGTGAACCAGCAGGCGGGAGAGGAACCTATGTTGCTCAGCCAGAGGATGCGGAGGAGACACCTCAAGAGGCAGAGAATACACCTGAAACAGGAGAAGCCTTGGTATTAAATAAAGTGTTGTTAAAACCAGCAAAGGAAGTTGCAGAACCAGATCAGCGAAAAGCTTTGTTTCGCACTGTTTGCAAGTCACGAGGTAAGTGCTGTAAGGTAATCATTGATAGTGGGAGTATCGATAATTTGGTAGCTGTGGAGATGGTGGAGAAGCTGGGATTGAAAAAGCTGAAACATCCCACTCCCTACAAAGTATCGTGGCTGCAGAAGGGGCATCAACTGTTAGTTGATGAACAATGTGAGGTAGAGTTTCAGATTGGTAAGTACAAGGACAAGATCCTTTGCGATGTGATGCCAATGGATGTCTGTCATTTGCTGTTAGGATGACCTTGGCAGTTTGACAGAAGTGCAGTTCATGATGGGAAAACTAACTGCTATAAGTTTGTGAATGATGGGATCAAGCATACGCTTGTACCCATCAAGGAGGAAAATACAGCAGAAGCTAGTGGAGTAAAAGCACTGCTGTTAGGTGGGAAAGAATTCATAAAACAGATTGAGGACAGCGAGATAAATTTTGCTGTCATAAGGAGACCCAGAGCAGTGGTACTCCACACACAGGTTTCAGATTTGCCGGAAGAAGTTCAGAGGTTGCTGCAGGATTTTGGAGACATTGTGGTGGATGATCTTCCAGATGAGTTGCC
>APFE031308566.1:0-18017 GCA_000404065.3 Pinus taeda | reverse complement strand
ATTTTAGTAGTAAATTTTGGAATGTGTTTGTGGAAATTGTAAAATATTATTGTTATGAATGCTAAATAGTTAGAAGGAATGTATGTAATCTAATGTGAATTATGATAGATAATTCTGTAATGATTCTTGTTCATGAAATTAATATTATGGTCACTACAAGAAAAAATTTCATTGGTGAGGGTCATGCCTGTGATGGACCTTTAAGTTTCGTGACCAATGTCGCAAATGGTGATGGTCTTTAAAAAAGCGTTGTTGTAAGTGTATATAGTGATGTTCCTTTAAGGTTTGTCACCAAAGCCATTTTCAATGACACTTTTGGTGAGGTTCGTTAAAAGTCCATCACTAATTCTCTCTTTGATGACACTTTTAGTGAGGGTTGTTAAAGTCCCATCACTAATTCTCTCTTTAGTGACACTTCTAGTGATGACATTTTATTGACCGCCACCATTGATATTTTTGGTTACTTTTGGTGATGGTCAATAAATGTTCATCATCATTGATCATTCCAATGAATTTTTTATGACGCTTCATGCCTATGACAAACCTTTAAGGTCCATCGCCACTGTCTCATATGGTGATGGTCTTTAAAAAAACTTTGTTGTAAGTGTATATAGTGATGGTCCTTTAAGGTTTGTCATCAATGTCATTTTCAATGACACTTTTGGTGAGGGTCATTAAAGGCCCGCCACTAATTCTCTCTTTGGTGATACTTTTGGTGAGGGTCGTTAAAGGCCCATCACTAATTCTCTCTTTGGTAACACTTCTAGTGACGATCTTTTATTGACCCTCCCCAATGCTCTTTTTGGTTACTTTTGGTGACAGTAAAAAAATGTTCATTATCATTGGATCATTCCAATGAGTTTTTTATGACGCTATGTACCTGTTACTATATTTTCTCTCAAAATATACCAATTTAAGACCATTGTTGTGGAGTCATTTTCATTATGTGTCCAAGGTCATAGTGGTTGTAATAGTCAGTCAAATAGTTAAGAAGTAAGTAGTGTGTATCATTTCCTGCAAGTCATACGAATATAGTTTTCATATGAGTCAAGACATGATTCATCTCTATTAGGTTTATTATCTAGCAAATTTCCTTTAAATAAAGTTCCACTAGTGTGTGTAGGAACTATATTATTTAATACATAATCAAGCTCTATCAATTCTATTAATGAGAGAGACCTAGCACTCCTCAACTCTCATCGCACACCTTAACATGTTTTGGAACAATACACTAACATTCGTTGGCACCTTGCATGTCGTGGAACATCTTAGTACCTGGATCATCTTTGTACCTAGAACATATTGCAATGAGTAGGATGCCCAAGCACATGTTGACATGCCCTAGTATAGCATATCACTCCCCTATCATGTGTTGGCATGCCTTGTAGTCCCTAGCACTAATTCTCTCTTTGGTAACACTTCTAGTGACGATCTTTTATTGACCCTCCCCAATGCTCTTTGTGGTTACCTTTGCTGACAGTCAAAATATGTTCGTTATCATTGGATCATTCCAATGAGTTTTTTATGACGCTATGTACCTGTTACTATATTTTCTCTCAAAATATACCAATTTAAGAATATTGTTGTGGAGTCATTTTCATTATGTCTCCAAAGTAATAGTGGTTATAATAGTCAGTCAAATAGTTAAGAAGTAATTAGTGTGTATCATTTCCTTCAAGTCATATGAATATAGTTTTCCTATGAGTCAAGACATGATTCATCTCTATTAGGTTTATTATCTAGCAAATTTCCTTTAAATAAAGTTCCACTAGTGTGTGTAGGAACTATATTATTTAATACATAATCAAGCTCTGTCAATTCTATTAAGGAGAGAGACCTATCACTCCTCAACACTCATGGCACACCTTAAAATGTTTTGGAATAGTACACTAACATTCGTTGGCACCTTGCATGTTGTGGAACATCTTTTTACCTGGATCATCTTTGTACCTGGGTCATCTTTGTACCTAGAACATATTGCTAAGAGTAGGATGCTCAAGCACATGTTGACATGCCCTAGTATAGCATATAACTCCCCTATCATGTGTTGGCATGCCTTGTAGTCCCTAGCATGCCCTAGAACACCTCGGCATATTGCATTGACAAACACTAGAACTTGGCACACATTGGCACTTGGCATGCATTGGAACATATTATTAATGTGCCTAGCATGCCCCTTTCGAAAAAGATAAAGTCCTAAATTATTAATGCTCTTATGTGTTCATTTCCTTGCATTTAGCTTGGTTATTCCTTTTGTTTCCTTGAAACTCCTTGACGCATAGTGGCATACTCTGGTACCATGCACATCCTAGCATGTCTTAGCACCTAACATGCCTTGGCACTATTTGGCATATGTTAGCACACCCCGAAACTATCTATAACACTCTAGCACTTCTTAACATTCCCTAATATTCCCTAGCGTGCCTTACCCATGCTTAGCATACCTTGTCACTCCCTCCTTGGCATGATAGCTAACACTCATTGACACACCCTCATATTCATTCACTTCCATGCATTTTGACGTAGTGCTCCTTTGTGTTGTCCTATTACTCCCTAACACTCCTCAACATTCATTGGCACTCTCTAGCACACCTTAGCACTCTTCGATATGTGCTGCCACTTCATACCATGTTGTTAATCTAGGTTGTCATTGATGTCATTATGGCATTGGTTGAGATGGAAATTTGTTATTGTCCCCACACAACTCATGTCAGCAAACATCCACCACTACATTACGTTGAACAACTTATATATCGTATTCACCAAAAAACATATTTCAACCCCCATTCTAGTGACTAGTCGGCTACATAAAAAAAAATCACGATTTCTATTTACATATATGTGAGATTTGATTTTGGGAGAAATGGATAAGTGATGCGGAGAAGAAAACAGAGGAAAAGTGGATAAAAAATAGGAAAATGTGTTCACATCTCATGAAATTAAATGAATAAATACCGTAAATGCATATCTCAGATAGCCTGCGGATGAAAGCGTATTTCTGGGTAAACATAATTTTTGGATAAAATACAGTGAATGCATATTTTTGGGTCAACTAATTATAGTGAGCGTGAAAAATCTCAGACAACCTGCGGATGAATTTTTTGAGATAGCGTGATTTCTGACAGTGTGTGGTTTGGAATTTCATTGAGGGTGCATCACCATCGCAAATCCATGTATGTGATCACAAAGGATGGAGGAAATATTTCAGAACAGTTTACATGACGCGTGATCATTCGAGTGCATTTTTCATTTTGGGACCCACAAAGCATGAAATGTGAAAGGGATCTAGATGAAGGAACAATTCAAGTTCGTTGTGGTGGACAGGACCCGAGTTTATTGTGATAAAAACCTTGAAGACCTGTGACATTAAATCGGAGCTCGAGAATTCATTTCTCGTCAAAATTGTGGCTTGTCACAAAGAGCAAGCTCTTGCGATCTGATGCGTGAAAATGTCATGGAGGTTTGTTGATTGTGGAGGTTCAGTTTCTTAAACCTTGTGGAGGTTCGTTTTTCTCAGACTTATGGAAGTTGATCCTCCTCTATAATCTCAGGATAGTGATTTATCTCTTGCAATTACATACTGCGCAGACTTTAGCACTTGAACAACAATTGAACAGCAACTGAACAACAATTGAACAACAATTGAATAGCAATTGAACAACAATTGAAAAACACTTGAACAACAATTGAACAACAATTGAACAACAATTGAACAACAACTTAACAACAACTAAACAATATTGAACAACAATTGAACAACAACCAGTCCCACATTGACTTCCCACGTATTTTTCCATAATCCTTCTTTGGATAGTGAAGAAATCTCTCATCAACAAAGACAATTAAGTGAAACTTGGAATTAAGGACAACACAGTGAAGAATTATGTCATGGTCAAATGTTAGGCCCCTATACTGCTAGTGTAACCCCTTATTATTATTAGTACAACCCTCTTATTATATTGATGTACCCATGTAGTGCCCATATTGTTACTATTGTGCCCCATACAAGTCCACTATTGTTATTATTGTGCCCTTACATTATTATTGTTATGTCGGCTCTGATTATAAAATGACCCCTTAGACTCCTATATATAGAAAGGAGGTCTTTTCATTTGTATCGTCAAAGAATTGTTCATTTATGTAATGTAAAGGAGGTTTCCCCTTCGAAGAGGCTAAATTCTAAGGCGTTGATCTATCTTTTATATATTTTCTTGAGTTGGTTTCATAACATCAAACAAGTAAGAACTTCTCATATTCCTCATTAAAGAAAGACAACATGATTGGCGTCCTTGGAGTTGGTGCTCCTAAACACAAGGTAGGTGCCTTGGATTAGATAGGGTCGAAGCCCTAGAGGTCGAAGCCTCATCAAAACCAAGTTGGTGCTTGTGAATATTTATCATACATTGTATCTATTTGTTTATATTCAATAAAATTACTCTTATATGGTTCTTTGATTAAAATTGTGAAGAATCTAACTGGTTATAATAACAATTGAAAAAAAATATTGATTCACCCCCTCTCAGTATTTCCAACGCATGTATCAGACTCCCTGACACACATTGGCACTTGGCATGTGTTGGAGGCACTTGGAAAGCCTTAGCATGTTTGGCATGTGTGGAGATGACTTGGTATGCTTTGGCATGGTTTAATATTAAATTTATTTGAGATCAATTATTGGAAACTAGATGAGAAGAAACAGAGGAATATTTGGCACTTAGAATGCATTGGAACTTGGCACTTGGAACCTATTGGCACCTAGTGTTGGTGTGCCTAGCATGCCCCTCATGGGAAAGGTAAATTGATGACTTATTAACCCTCTTATCTGCTCATTTCCTTATAGTTTAACTTGTTCCTCCCTTTTTTTCCTTGACAATCCCTAGCATGCATTCTCACACCCTTGTACATATTGGCATGTTTTAACACTTGGCACTATCTCGTGCATGTTAGCATGCCCTAGCATTCCCTTACACACCTTTGTAGTCATGACCTCACAACTAGAATTACATTTTTCCATGACTTTGGAACCTTACATTCACTAGAGAACCCTAGCACTCCCTAGTTGTCATGCCCTCTATTATACTCCACAATGTACCAAGTTGATGAGGAGATCGACAGAGGTAACCACAGACCAAGATTTTATTTTGGTAGTAGCCCTACCAAACCAGAGAAAGGACTCTCTATGAAATCACAACCAAGAGCTGACTAGAATGTAAAGGAATTAAGGCTATATAGCTAGGCTCAGGTGGGTTTTGGAAAATTTTGGGTTTTATTACTAGATAAGGGAGAAAAACTAGGTAGCTAGGTCATAGGATCAAAGGGTTAAAACACCAAAGATATAAAGGAGCAAGGTAGAATTACTTTTGTGATGGACCTTAGGGTTTTTGGGTGTAATGCACTTTTTAGAAGAAGCAAAAGGTCTTAATGAGCATGAAACATGAATTCACTAAGCAAGAAAGAAAGTAACACATGATAATGATTTTTTCATCAAAATAGAGCTTCACGCAAAGAATTTTGTTTATAAATAGTAAGGAAAATCATTGAAGAATTGATGAATGGAAATAGAAGATGAATATATTTCATATAAATCTATAATAGAGAAAAAATTACATCACAGACTCACTGCACATGAATTCCTAGATAATAGTTGCAAACTATGTCCTTTGATTTCCAGAAAATGTCCAAGTACAAGCTACAATAGTTCCCACCTCTAAAATCCAAACCATTCTATCACTCAAAAATTGATACATAAAGACCAAAACAACATCTTCTCACTCTGAGGGGTCGAATCCATGACTCTAGGAACTGTTCCATGAGGTATTATAACCAAACCCTAATGTCTAGGTAAGTTAAAAACAACTTCTACAATTAACTTTGACTCCAACCTCTCTCATAAATGAGGTAAAATTTACATCAAAATAGCTTACAAAGACTAACCACCCATTATTTACATTTAATTTTACCCCTCACATTCATCTACTTCACCCTTTTGACTTTTATCAAAGTCAAACTAGGAATTAAAAAAAATTACACAGTAAAACTTTTACAAACATCTCAGAAATTTACAAGTGTGCAGTGAGCTATTGGATGCCATTTTTGATTGCATTTATGAAGTCCAAATCCATATCTGAAGCCTTTTATGGAAATCTTGGATAGTTTTAGACATATTTAGAGTATTTGTGCACTCAAAATGACCAATTTTTGGCTGATATATGACCATTCTCCCAAGATGTCTCCAAGTGCGCAGTGAAATGGAAAAAGAGGGGCAGAAAGGTGATTTTTTGCCTCTATTTTGCAAATTTCTCAAAACTAATTCCAAACTAGGAAAGTGGGAAGATGGGTTTTGAGAGGGGGTCATAATATTTCCAAAAATGTTGGGTTTCCATCATTTGGAGCCCTGAGGAATAAGCGTAACATGAGCTCGTTGCTTTCCTAGACAAAAAATTGCCCAAAAATTTCAATTCTGCACTAGTCTGCACCAAAACATAGAAATTTCTCCAAATCCTCCTAAAAGTTTTCCAGAGATGCCTGATGAGGTATGTTATGCAATCATGGATGCATCAGCAAGTAAATCTAACTTACCCTTATCCTCTTGTCTAGTTAGGATTTCCTTGAGTTATTCCTTCAAATGCTTGATCTTGACCTTGGCAACCTGATTCCTTGTGTAATAATGGATGGCCATTTTCTTTTGCAACTTGTTAGCCCTTTTGGACTTGTGAAGGAGTTTCTCAAGGTGGAAATTTAATTTGTCAAGCTGAATCTCCTTGTACTCATTTATTTCCATGGCAATCCTATCTTCAAAGGTCAATTCTTCCATTCGTGGTTTTGTTCTCTTTCCCTTTGAAGTGCCTTCCTAAGACCCATTGTCCTTGGTCTCTTCCTTGCCACATGTCCTTTATGCTACTCAATGTCCTCATGGTCCACCACTGAATTCCCTTTCATATCTTGTTTGTTTGCTTTGAATTTCTCTTTCTCCATGACTAGTTGTTTTGCCTTAAGTTGACTGTTTTCTTGCTCAAGGAATGAAATGTTCCAAATTTTCCTTGAGCTCCATGATCTGAGAATCCTTCTCTTTGATGAATTGTTGGAAGATTAGATTCTCATCATGTGCCTCCAATTTAACTAGGTAAAAGTCATGCTCAATGGGCTCCTCATCATGCAAAAAAGCCTCATGATGTGATTGTGATCCCTGTTCTACTGATGTAGTAGGCTTGGCCCCTTGTTCAATATGAGGAGAAAACACAAGGCTTCTGCTTCTCTGATATGTCTTGGTCACCTCAGGCCTAGGTTCCTTGGAAACCTCATCATGTTCTCTTGATGACCCCACCTCCATGGATTGTACTGACATGGTTTGGTGTTGGCTTGGTGAAGTGGTTTATATGCATTTTCAAGGCTGCCTCAATGGTGTCCCATGTCATGTTCTTCTATTTCAACTGATGGAGTACTGTAACCTTTATCAGGCTATGGTGAAAGAGGATGGGATAATTCACTTTGATTTTCAATTTCACCATTTCAGACATTTTGGTTAGGCTCCTTTACAAGTAGCTAGACAAATTTGGAGACTTGGTAGTTGTAAAGTGCATGAGCAATATTATGTGGTATTTATATAGCCTATAAAATATGCCCTCACATGTGAATAAATTCATGATAACCTTCATCAATGGTGCATATCTCTCCAACAAGTATATGAATGGGAAAACATGTGAGTGAGCTCCTTTGTATTGTGATTTCAAGTAGGGTTTGTACTCTTCTAGGTCTAGGTTCATGCCTTTGAACCAATTTTCACCATGGTTTGGTATGCTTGTAGCTGGAGAGATGGCATCCATTGAAAACATGAAATCAGTCCCTGCAATGGTGATCTTGTCTTCCTTCAAGATGACGGAAAATATACCTATGAGATGCTCATGGTAACCTACTTCCAACACTCTTTGAAAAAACCCTAAACAGTTGACATCATCAAAGCATTTCATTACAAATGGGGAGGAGGTGATTTCAAGATTAGATGTCTCAAACCTCAGTATATTTCCGCCCTTGTTGTACTTCCTCTTCTCTGATGGTGATGAGTTAGGCTTCATACTTCAATCTCTAGGTGAAGGGCAGGAAAAAAAAGTGAAATTTGATGTTATGAGGGAATGAGGTGGTATGATGGACTTAGGAGTTGCCTAAATTTGTAAGGAAATTTAAGAGGGTAGGGGATGATGTCAGTGAGTAGGGGAAAATGGAATTTTTGAAAATGAGTGAGGGGAGGGGGTGGAAAAGGCCAAAACACAGGCCTATCCTAGAAAGAGATAAGGTAGATTAGGGTTTAGAGGAAAATGATAGAAAATGAGGGGATAACGCTTTGTGCTGCATGGAAATAGTGTATTAGCTACAAACAGAGGTGTAGAGACAATGAATATAGGGTTTAGGGCAGGAACTCATCATTTGAGGATCAAAACCATGTAAATCATGTAAACCCTAGAAGAAGAAGTATTTGATCATTTTCTTGACATATCAGGCAAAGGAGGGCATGAAAATGATTAAAATTACTTGTTATATAGCCTAGAGGATGAAATGACTGAAGAGGAGATTTGAAAAATGAATTTTGGTGGCCAAACAATAATTTGGACAACTCTGTCCGATGCGCAACGAAGGCTTCCTGTGCGCAATGTGCTATCCAGGTGTGCAGCGAAGGCTCTCTCTGCACAACAAGAGTCAATTTTTGCCATTGAGGAATATGGAATCACAATTTTTTGCAAAAGAGAGGGAGGATCTTGATGCTAGGATGGTAGACAAGTGAAAATGAGTGTGAATGAGCTCCTCCATGTGCTTTAATAATTTGATTTTGGTGTCTAAGTGATTAATGAGGCAGGATGGCGCACCTCACCAATTCACTTTCTTTTTTAGTTTTGTAGCCTTAGGACCTCTTTTAAATTTAGAACCTTAGTAACATTATTACATCTAGAAACATAAATTACATTTGAAATCAAGTGTTATTGAACAAATTTACCTAGTGTTACTCCTAATTTGCCGGATTTATAAATGAAATGATTGATTTTGTGACCTTAACCCTAATGACCTAATGGTGACATTAAGCTAAATGGAGACCATGATGATGTGATTGAAGTGACATTAATGATTTTCTCATGATGGTGGACTCAATTAAGCGATGAAAGTGATCGACATATGAAATTCTTGAGAGAGTGGAAATAACCCTAGGCACACTAGCCAGTGACCAAATTTTTATTTGAAGACTCACTGAAATGACAAAAATTTGACTTGAGACCCTAACAACACCTTGTAAGAGCATATTTGATCACTAGCGATAGAGTGAACTGGCTGATACTAACACCCTCACAAATAACCTTACTTTTTTTGTGACTTGGGAACACAGCCAATTCATTAGCAAAACAATATTGTGCCCAACCCAAAGTCTCCCTTTCTCTGAAATTGATTTGTCTACGCCTTATCACAACCATAGGCTTTCCTCTTGCAAGTCCTATTATGAACTTCTCCTAAAAAACTTCATTCTTGGGACACCTGGAATTCATTGACACTCCTTGGAACACACTCTTATTTGTTCATTTCCAATCATTTTGACCTAGTTCTCCCTTATGCTGCCCTGACTCTCCCTAATACTCCTCACCATCCATTGAAATTGTCTTCCATGTGTTAGCACACCTTTTCATTCCTTGGCATGCCCTAACACTCCTTAGCTATCATGCCCTCACAACTACCCTTACTTTTTTTAGACTTGGTCGGAACCCAACCAAGTCCTGCCCCGACCACAACAACTTAACCAAGTTATGGTTACTACAACTAGACTATGCCTTGTTCACCTAAGAACTACCTATAACACATCTTAGGCTACTCATATGCAATTTCAACTCATCTCACTTAATAAGTTACCAATTCAAGGCTCACGTCCAACCATGACCACAAAAAAAACTAAGAAACACAGTTTACATGTTGACATGCCATAGCACATGGAATGTCTAACAATTTGTTAGCCCTATGTGGCATGTGTTAGCGTCCCATACTTTTCTTGGCCTGCTTTGCACTCCCTAGCACAACCTAGCACTTTCTAGCATGCCCTGAAACTCTAGCATGCCTTGGCACTACCTATCATATAACCTTGTCATTCCCTCAGAACACTTGGAACTCATTGACACTCCCTATCACACACTCTTATCTCTTCTTTTCCATGAATTTTGAACTAGTTCTTCCTTGTGTTTTTGTGGCACTCCCTAACATTCGTTGGCACACATTGACACACCCTGGAACATGGCAGACCTTGGTATGTTTCCTTAGCACTCTAGAATTCCTTGGCACTACCTAACATATCTTATCGCTTCCTCCTTACCACACCTAGAACTCCTAACACCCCCTATCACACACTCTTATTCATTCATTTCCATGTATTTGAAACTAGTGACCCCTTTTGTTTCCTTGGCACTCCATAACACTCCCTGGCATGCATTGGCACACCCTTCCACCTAACACATCTTGGCATGTTTCCCTAGCCTCTAGCATTCCTTAGCACTGCCTATCATACCTTGTTGCTCCCTCAGCACACTTGTATCTCACTGACACTTCTTGTCACAAACTATTATTTGCTCATTTGCATGCACTAATTTGACCGAGTTCTCTCTTGTGTTTCCCTGGCACTCCCTAACACATCCTAGCACATGTTGACATGCCCTGGAACATGGAACATCTTATCTGCATGTCACCCTAGCAATCTAGCATGAATTAGCACAACCTAGAATACTATGTCACTGTCTCCTTAGCACACTTGGAAATCGTTGACACTCCCTGTCACACACTCTTATTCATTCATTTCCATGCATTTTGACCTAGCGCTCCCTTATGTTTCTCTGGCACTCCCTAAAACTCGTTAGTACACATTGGCACACCTTGGTACTTGGCACATGTTGGTATGCTTCCCTAGCACTCTAGCATGCCCTGGAAATAATGCATAGCATACCTTTTCACTCCCTCCTTAGCACACTTGGAACATGCTGACTGTAATGTTCCAAACTAGGAAAAATAGTGCTATGCAAAGTAGACAATAAAAATAACACCATAAAATTAAATCAAACCATTATACCAAAAAACTATCTGGCATATGTTAGCATGCCTTTTCATTCCTTAGCACACCCTGGCACTCCTTAGCTATCATGCCCTCACAAGTACCCTTATTATTTATTACCTTGGAAACTATGTAGGTGCTTGATAAGGATGGTGGATTTCTTTCAAAAGGTAACCTGCAAAGTGGTGCAAGCTCGACAGTGGAATTGGGTCTTCAAACTGTGGGGTTCCCTATCATAGCGGAGAATATGATTTAGACCCCAAAACTGCTTATAGAGGTCAGTTAATTTCTCAGATTAACAAGGTTTTTATATTGCATTCAATAACTCATTTTTGTTATTTTGAGACATGGTTTAATGTTTTCATGTTACCTTCTGTTGGTTTTCAGCAATATTGTAGATGTTTGTTGAGGAGCGGTAGATCTTCCTAGAAATAGTTGACATAATTTGAGGCTTGGGGCATATGATTTTAACGGGAGTCATGGAAGCTCACAGTGACAAGATCTGGGCTCACTTTGATGTTGACTTAATGCCATGATTGTAAACAAGATAATTAACTCTCAAACCTTTGATTCCATGTAAAGCTTCCTCTTTTATTTGTGTTTGGTTTCTTGAGCAAACCATAGACTTCAAGGATTGGCATTTGAATTTATAATCAGAACATGGTATGCAATTTATTTGAAGCCTATGTGTGTTTCTAGAGTTTGAGAAAAGTTCCAAACAAAATAAATTTCTATGGTTGATGCTTAATAACTAACGCTTAGAGATTTTTCTTGAGAATGTGATTGTGTAGGGTTGTAGACCATAAGATACTTTAGCTATCAACCTCTATATTTCACCTTATGTTCTCTATGTTCTGGCATATAAAATTCTGAAGGCACCACTAGTAGAAAATGAGGAGATAATGAATATGTGACTAAAAAAGTTAGTCACCGCAACTTTTACGAGTGAAATACTACAAAAAATGAGCAATATTAAGTGAAACAACTAAAAATGACAAATATAACTAACTAATTTAGTCTTAGGATAAAATATATCACTAGCTAATAAGTAATAAAACTCAAAATGACTAACGTGAATGACTAATTTAGTTTAGGAACAAAAATATGACTACCTACCAAGTAGTACAGTAATATGAATCAATGGTTTACGTTAGTCATTTTAATTGTGTACAATAAGATACATTTCAATGAACGTAAAGCCACTAGGAACCATGATGAGCAAAATATCCAAGCCCATACGAAGAGCTCACCAACGTCAACATTTACATCAATGCAATATCAATAAAAAACATAAGGTCAATACCATCAACACAATACACATGCAGGTTTCCATAAACGTAAGACATGTGCCTATCGCCCTCAGTAGGATACACAAAAAACACATGGACACCACCATCATCAAAATCACATGCATATTTCCATCATTGAAAGGTTATTAAGTTATGAGGATAATGTGCCTTTGAAGTAGGTCTAAGAGGTTGACTTATTGTGAAAAGCACACAAAACATGACAGAAATCCTTTGATTTTGGTTATAGAAAATTCCTAACAAGAATCTGTGATATTTAGAGGTGTCATGTCTCTACCTCTCCCTTTAAATCATTGACTTCCTTGCTTTTCTTTGCAATCCAAAGGCCTTGTGCAATCTATGGGTGGAACCCTACAAGGGTTTGAGGTAGGTTCCACTGAGTTGAGAAGGATATGGGTTCCTATCGTCATTTCATTATCAATCCTGTAACTTTTTTTATCACCCTTCATTATCAATGTTCAATATCTACATGTAACATTTTGTATCACCCTTGAATCCAAAAGTGAGAATGAGATCATTGATGCCTTGTGAACCTCAATCAATAGTTGATTCACAATAAAATGTAAGCAATAGTAAATTCATGAAGAACTAATATATTGTAAGCAAGAATTGGATATGGGTGAGGAAAATAACTTTTCCCCCTTTTAATCTCGCAAAATAAACTTAATATTAAAAAAAAAAAACTTAATATTACATGAAAAAATTTCCATTTATGTTTAAATAATGTTTTTTTAATTAGAAAATAAAAACCCACCATAACAATTATCCAATATAGCATAATTAGATAAAAAAAACCATTTAATGGTGGCTCACATTCCAAATTCCCACCACTCTATTTACAAAACATGTCAAAAGAAACTCATGTTCAAAAGCGAGTAAGAGGAGGGGGGTGCAAAATAAAGTTTATTTCTGAAATTAATAGATATGCCATTAATTAATTAATGAAAATGAATGAAAAATAAAGGAAGAAGTCGTAAGTAAGAGATTTTTGTTTTTATGGGTGCGTCGATTAGCAAGAAGAGGTTGAAGACGACCAAGAATCACGAGGAGGAAGAATTCAAGGTGAAGTTGTAAGATAGTGTAGGTTTGTTTTTTTTTTTTTCCAGTAATCCATTTGAATTGTGATGATAGATGGGAAAAAATAAGAGATTTTTTTTTGTTTTCATGGGTGGGTGGATTGGCAAGAAGAGGGCGAAGACGAGGAATAAAAGGGAGGAAGAATTCAAGGTAGTTGTTTTTTGAAATCGATAATAATACTTATCGACCTGTGTATTTGATATGGCATCGGTGCACCAATGAGCTAATGTTTCACAGTTGGCATCTACTGGGAGGTCCTGTCATGGTCATCCTGGGCATCTGTAAACGCAGAAACACTTTCATCTATGAGAAATCATAAAGACATCAAAATGTTTTAGGTATGTATTATTTTTTTCTTTCAATCTCTGCTCTGCACTATTTTTCTAGTTACCAAATATCATTTCTAAACTATATATTCAACTGAATGTTCAATATATTAAACAAAACAAAAGCAATGGGATTGAATTTGGTTAGCCCTTATTCAATGGTTGTTTATGATTCTGTCAGCTCATTTTGACCATACCACCCAAGCCCACCCGAATGGAAAACCAAAACTGAAAGACAAAATATAGAAAATAAACATACCTTGAACTTAGTCCCCAAGGTTAGCTCAGCTCGTCGAGCCTCGGTCGGTAAAATAATTCTTCTATTGAAAGTTCACAAGTTCAATTCACTCAACGCTATCAGGGTCAAGCTTCATGGTTAATCCAACATGAAGTGAATCCTTTGGGTGGATCTACATGGTACAAATATTCCTTAGATGAAATGGTTACAATTCTCCAAGAAATTTGAACCACATAAAATAATGGGCTACCTAGGACTATTTCAATTTATAAATATTCATAAAATTAGATATATTTTCCACATCCTTAAGGGTTAGTTAATATTGGAGTCGTCTACAGAGGTTGAGGAATTGCCCGGATGACCAAAAGTGGCTAGAATCTGGGCAAAAAAAATTCAAAAAATCTTGTAGATCTAGTGTTTGAATCATATTTTTGATGGTGGAAATAGGTTCAGCACCATCAAAAACCTCTAAGGCACCTAAAATTATGAAGTTTGACAACTTTTACTTGGATTTACGAAAATGCCTGCTAGATGTTTTCAAAATATGAACGGAATTTCCATAAATTTCAAAGAAAAAAAACATAATCGTTAGACTACGACGTTAATATTCCCCTTATATGTAAACCTCATGTTCTCTTTCCCTCTTTATATAAACATACTAAAAATATATTTTATACTTTCACGTAATAGATCCTAAAAACATTTTTCAAAATACTTTTCTTTTATAAATTTTATTTATACCTCAATACAAAATTATCATTTTGGAGACCCCTCTAAAAGGAACCTACTACTCAATAATAGCAACATAAACAATGGAAAAATTATTAAAATCTAATTTTGAGCCACTCTAAAATCTAAAATTTAGAATTGACCCATTAAAATTTAATTTCCCGCAAACAAATTTACAAATTGCTAAAATCTAATCATTTAATTTCCCTCCTTCCCCTTCTACGCTTCTTTTATTCCTTAGAAGGTTGGGAGAGGGATCAAAGCTAATAACAATGAGTAGCTATGGATTTTACTGTAAATAAATTCTATTTCATACCAGGCTTCTTAGTAGACTTAGCATTGTAGTCCTTTCCTGGTTTGTAGTGCAAAATGCAAAAACAGAAATACTAGAAGGTAGGCAGCAAATGATACTTGGGGCCCTTAGCAAAGCATCCCCTAAGGGGTGAAAATATGATTGTGCTATCCCATAATATTAGGGGCATAAGGATGGACTTCCAACAATGATCCATGAATAGGCTGATTCAAAAACATCAGCCATCGATTCTGTACATTCAAGAAGCTATGTGCTCAGCTGAAGCAGCTCAGAAGGTCTTCTCCAAGTGGTTGAGGATGGGTAAGTTGCATCCTCCACAATAGTTATACAATTCTAGAGATGTAGAATGCTATCTAGGTCAAGAGCGTATAATGAGAAAACAAGAAATAACCTCCCAACTAGATCCTCTCCTTGTAAATAGCAATACAACCCTCCTCTTTTTCAATTTATTGCAGCTGGGACGATTTGACGAAGGCTCAGATACTACATGGTTATGGTGATATTAATGTCCACCTGGGGCATTCAGAGAGTGCAGGGATGAGACACTTGGCAAGAATGGCTACTGCTTACGCTAAGTGATACATACAAATCAAAGGCACATTGTTCAGTCTGTATGGAGAGAACATATACTAGGAGTGGCAATGACTGGCAACCTTATTATGCATTGTTTTATCGCTTGTAACATTGTTTACTCTGCAAATGAAGTGTGCTAGAATTCTTCAAAAGAAATAGAGAATTAATAAGGCCAAGGCTGAGACAGCTAAATATTGAAATGATCCTTCAAAGTTGAAGCAATAAGGCGATCACAGGAGTGAGAGTTCTGCAAATGAAACCCTGAAGATCGATGAAAAACTGTCTTAAGGAAGTTGATTCAGAATACGAAGATGTGGAGGATGTTGATAAGTCTGATCTCTGAATTAGTTTGTGAATCGCTCAGCTGACAAGGACAAAGAAGACTTTGAGCTGAAGGAATCAAAAGAGGAGTTTTAAGTAGATGAAGATGATGCCTTTCAACGTGGGCATGAGGATCTGTTCTACCCTCAGCTTGGTGATTCTACAAGCCTTTCACTAGTCTTGCTAGGATAGTATAGAGAGATTTCTGATATCTCCAAAATGTTTGCATTCGCTGTCATCATGAAGAATTGTTTCAGCCATCCATTAAGGAAAAAGTTTCATGATGAACCTGTTTGGGGCCTTGGGAATCACACTGTAAGTTTCTCTTTCTGTCTATTTCATTTATGTTGGATGTAGTACATGTATTATAATGAAGAGCATCCATGTCAATCTGTAGAAAAACTATTTCCACTTACATATTTTAATGAAAGAGAGATTCATATGGATTATGATATTTCGAGTGGATGTTTCCTCGAATCAATAGTTACAAAATTTACCTTCAAGAAAAATTGAAGTTTGCCTCATCGTTATGAAGTTTCTGGAAGGAAATTTCTGAAATAAAGACAAGTTGTTGATTCAATTAGAACCTAAAACCTCCCATGTTGTACCGCGTTAAGGCTTGCACTAAAAATAAGTAGAAAATCATCTGCTTGTAGGCTACGTCACAAGGTTCATCGAACTTTAACCTTGAGGTTTGAATTTTGGTGAACCTTAAAAAAAAATTGAGGTTTGGCAAATCTAATCAAACCTCATAGCCATTGACCAAGTTGATAGATCAAAATTCATAACCTCATGTCACAACTCGAGCTTGTAATTTATCCTTGTAGTTTCCATGTCCATGATAACTTTTTTATGTTTACTCATGTTGTTTTCTTACTATTTTATTCTATAATTCATTATATATATACTAATAGATTAAAATATATATATTATTAGTTATATAGTATATATATATATATATATATATATATATATATATTATATGAACCTAGTCGCGAACCTCATTCAAACCTCATCAAAAAATTCGAACTCAAACTGAACCTAATCATTGTCGAACCCTAACTCGAACACGAACCATGTGACATTTCATGTAAGTAGCAATATGATCCTCATCTTTTTCAATTCATTGCAGCTGGATGATCTAACATCCTCATCAACATTGGTTTCTTATTGCTTTATCTAGAATCCTAGCACTTTCATGGATTGTGTTTGGGGCAGTAAATTGGACATGAGAATAAATTCAAAGCTACAACATGTCCAAAGTATCTATATCTATGGTGGCTTATGAATTTCATTATGAATACAATATTCTTGATCTCTACAATCATCATGTTCATGTACACAACTCCTAATCCATATAGTATTCTCCCTCTTGATGACCTTTTTGCATTGATTATTTTCCCTACCCATGGATTTTTGCTGGCATTAGCCCTCAAAGGGACTACAAGAATCACCATTGTTGAAGAAACCGAAACAAATTACATGAACCTCTTCTCGATGGTAGAACATTGAATTCTGGCACTGAGAAGAATTAATAACCCCTTATGCTATAGCAGTATTTTGTCAAGGGCTACATGGTTATGGTTTAATCTTGTATTGAAAAAAGGTTACAGAAATTCTTTGCAATTCACAGATGTTCCTACACTAGCACCTGGTGATAGCACTAAAAATATGTTTGAACTTTTTAAATCAAACTGGTCTAATGACATAGTGGAACACCAACACCTTCTACACCTTACATTTCTTTGATGCTTTTGGCCAAATCTTGCACTTACTGCATCCCTGGCCATTGCAAAACTACGTGTGATGTATATTGGCCTAGTTCTGATACAAAAATTTGTTGATTTTACATTTGGAGATCAGAGCTTCCTTATGAAGGCTTTGCCCTTGTATTGATACTATTTTAGCAAAATCCATTGAGCTTCTTTGTTCCCCTCAATATAACTTTCAATGTCAGAAATTGGGCATGCTAATAAGGTCTACACTGATCACAACTTTATACAAAAAGGGTTTAAGATTATCAAGCTACACTAGGCAAGCTCATGGAGTTGACCATATTGTAAAT
>APFE031308559.1:0-11490 GCA_000404065.3 Pinus taeda | reverse complement strand
ATGTACATATGCATCACATCCAAATACCCTCAGATGTGAAAGAGAGGGTTTCTTACCAGTACATACCTCTTGTGGAGTTTTATCCTCCAACACTGATGAAGGTGACCTGTTGACTAGGTAACATGCAGTATCCACCACCTTTGCCTAGAATTCCTGTAAACTGGCACCACTGAGCATCTTTCTTGCCTTTTCCATCAACGTCTTATTCATTCTTTCTACAAATCCATTTTGCTGAGGTGTATATGGAGTAGTCTTCTATCATGCTATACCACACTTATTACAAAATTCTTCAAATTCCTTGCTTCAAAACTCTCCACCATTATCTGTCCTCAACACCTTTATCTTCTTCTCTGTCTGATTTTCCACGAGAGCCTTAAATTATTTAAACCTGTCAAAGGCTTCAAATTTCTTCTTTAGGAAATATATCCATGTATTCCTTTAGAAGTCATCTATAAATGATACATAGTACATAGACTTACCCAGTAATGGAAACTTCACAGGTCCAAACATATCACTGTGCACAAGTTCTAATATCTATTTTTCCCTCCTACTATTAGAGGGGAAACTCATCCGATTCTACTTCCCATATACACAATTTTCACAGACATGAAAATCCAAAGAGCTATTACTCATACCTTCTACCATACCTTTACCATGAAGTATTCGAAGGCCCTTCTCTCCAATATGTTCAAGCCTTTGATGCCACAACATGGTCTTCTCTCCAGATACCACTAGATTTTCTGCGCCACTTTCAGGAACCACATAATTGTTGCACCCATCAATAATAGTGCTACCTTGCAGCTTGTACAGAGTTCCAATTCGAACTCCCGCATCAATACCAATGCTCCCCAAACCATTTTTCATGTATCCTTATCGAACACTATTTTTACACCTGCATCATCCAACTTGCTTACATAAATCAGATTTCTAGCCAATGTGGGAATATGCAGAACACCTGGAAGTGTTCTAACCCTTCCATATTGCAACTTCAACTTTACTTTTCTGCGAACAATGATTCTAGCCTTCCTATCATCCCATAAGAAGACATCATCACCATCGTATTTCTCATATTTGTAGAACCACTCTCTATAGGGAGTGAAGTGAAAGGATACACCTGAGTCAATCAAGCATGCCTCATGATCTACATATGTACTTGAAGAAGCAAAGTACATATTCCCACCTTCATCTGAGGTGGTTTTCGCCTTTGTAGAAGGAGCCTCATTAGATCCCTTTCCTTTGTCAGGAGCTTTAGATTTATAGTCCCTTTTGTAGTGGCCTTCCTTTCCGCATTTCTAGCACACCACCTTTACAGGTTTTCCTGGAGATTTATATCTCCCTCTAGATTAGATCTCCCACTAGATGAATTATTTTTGTTTTTGTTCTAGGACCGTCCTTGTATGGACAAGGCATCACCATTCTGGCTGTCCATATTTTTCCATCTCATCTCCTCCGTTAGCAAGGTTGATACTATTTCATCAAACTGCAAGGCAATTGTAGTGCTACCTATTGCAATAACCAGACTATCCCACGAATCTGGTAGAGAACACAAAAAACTAATGCAATTATCTTCATCTAAAATTTTAATATCAACATATGCTAATTGACTTACCACAGTATTAAATGCGTTCAGATGCTCTGTCACTGAGTCTCCATCTTTCATCCTCAGGTTATATAGCTTTTTCCGCAGGAACAGTTTATTCACCAGAGACTTAGATTGGTACAAAGTCCCTAACTCGTCCCACAAAGCCTTCGTCGCATCTTCCCCTGATACATTCAACAATACTGAAATTGAGACACATAATCATATTGTGCTCTTTGCCTTTCGATCCAACTTCTTCCATTCTTCATTGGACAATCCCGTTGGTTTAGTACACAGATCTACCATGATCCACTAATATTTATCCACCAATAGATCCTCCATCTTGAGTTTCCATAACTCAAAACTTTGACCATTAAATTTCTCGGTCTCTATCTTTCCACTACTCACCTTCTTCTTTCACCACCAGAATCGATCTCGTAGATCTCCCATTGAACAGGGTCTACCACAGGCTCGAGCGAAACCCCTTAGCAACAAAGGCGTCCTCTTGAAGCCAAAACTGCTATGATACCAAATGTAGGTTTTAACCCTGTACAAAAATTACCTGCATACAAATTATAAAACACCAAAAATAAACAATGCGAGAGCATAACACATAAAACACATATACACAGGGATTTTCCCCTGGATCCCAAAACTGACACTACCATCTTGATTTTTCATTATGTTCCTTTCAATGTTATAATACATATTTATACATGTTGAAGAATCCAATACCATGGACTGAAAACCATCGTGTCTAATAGCATGTATCGAAAACCATTGCGTCCAAAAAACATGTGCAAAAATCATGTACAAAACCATAGGTGGGTTCGTCCAACCTAACATAGGGTCCAAAACCAGAATTTTCCAGGGCGCTGCCCCGGACCCCACAAAAGTGGGGTAATAGGTACTCCTCAAACCCCCAGTGACCCCCCCCACTACACAGTTGGCACAACGAAGGGGGACTCCACCCCCCTTCTAATCCCCCCAGTTAACTACATGGGCTAGTCGTGGAAAGAATATAACACAACCCAACAATGAAAATATTGTGTGCATGGGTTTTTAAAAAAAATGTAAACCCTAATCCTAATCTACCAAATACACTATCAAATCTATCACCTAAGTTGCAACCCTGTCCATCTACATTACAATGATATGTATTTCAAAAAGCTATACATAAACCTAATGCTAAAAACATCTAAACCTATTTCCTAACCCTGGCCTTACAATCTCTCGACCATGTTATATTGTAAAACATTCAAAACATTATAAACAATAAAACTACACAATTTACCACAAACTAAACTGTGTCGGAGGTCTGAGCATGTGACTAGGTAAGAGTGTTATTCAGCTGGTTGTCAAGCCATTAGGTTAACAGGCCTTGACAGCAGCAGATATAATCACATGTGAACAAGTATGTATGGTAACTATTGGGTTAGTGTTAAGCCACCAACACCCTAACTGCACCTGGCCTTAACCACAAAGTCTGCATGTGAACAGCAACAGGAGGTTAGCCGCAGTAGGGACAGTCACTGGAACTGTTAACATGTGACAGGTTGGAGTTCACCGGTTAGTGAAGCCATTGCCATAACTGCTGAAGAAGACTGCTAGGTGGCATCTGGTGGTTAGACCACCGAAAGGTACATGCAACGGTCCAACTTCCAACCGCTTAACCTAACTGCCAGCAGTTTCAACCTTATCCTATGTTTATTTTGGGTTTTTATGGTTTGTTTTGTTTGGAACTAATTCAAGGACCTTGTAATCATTAGCCTAGGTGGCACTAAACAAAAAGACTAATTTTTAAACCTATCCAGACTCAACCAAATGCATCTGCAAATCCGTCCAAGGTGGCTTCATGTACCTACAGGCCTTTAAAAGGTGGATATTCTTTCATTGATTAGAGGGGAGTGGTTTTGACTTTTGTTTGCAGATTCTGGAGGTCATAGGCAGTTTTGTTTTTAGTGTAATAGGAGCATCCGGAGTCAGAATTGGGAACATTGATAGGAATTAGAAAGCTAGTTCACAGAGCTTCCTTTTGATAGTGATTAGAAGTTCCAACGTGCACATTCAGTTTGGTATATTCTTTGTGTAATCGATCTCTACTATTTCAATCCTAATAAAGAGGTCACCCATCTTGAAAGCGGACCCGGAGAAGTAGTCCATCAAGGATAAACTCTGTAATCAACTTTGTTGTCTGGTATCACTATGTTTCTACTATTTTCACTTTTTTCATGCATATTTCTTATGTTTAATCAGTTTTCGTAAAGTCTTCTTCTCAAGCATTTTTCCTCGATTTCCACACTTTCATCTAACATTCAATTCATTAATGGAAATCAATTCTACATTAGTTTTAATAAATGATCATTTCAGATCAACCATATTAAGATCTAGTAGCATAAAAGTCTCCCGATGTACCACCTGTTGATGGTGTAATTGGTTAAATGTCTCGAACTTCCACTAAGACTTCTTGAAAGAAAGAAACTGTTTCAAACACTGGTTCCAATAATCCTTTGAAAAATTCATCAAATACTGGTAAAACTTCTGAGGTACATGTTGTTTAGTCTACTGCAGCAGATAAGGCCTCAAAAGGTATGAAAAAGGGTAAAGGTAAAGCCAAAATCGATACCCTGAAACAAGATCCACTCAAATCATCTGATGATGATGCTTCTAAACGAAAACTAAAATATCCTTGTCTCATCTTTGAGGAAGATCGTTATACCAAGGATTGTCCCCGACATAATGAATTTAACTGCTTATTGAAAGGGACTCTGGTTGTTTTGAAAGAAACTTTTCCATATCAATAGATGTAGTTGGTAGACCAACCACAATCCTCTGCTTCCTCTGGATCCCCAGTTTTCATGATGCAAGGTTCATCACCTATTTTGATTGCTACTAGAACAAAGGACTATCAAAATCTGCAAAAGCAAATGGTGGAGAAAGAATTCACTAATATACCTTATACTTCTACTCCATCCAGTTCTGTTCCACTCCATATTGAGAGTCCTAACAATGAGTCCGTAATCCGACAACCTCCCAAGGGTGTACTTTAGAAGTCATCTTATAATCTGAATGCTAGAGCTGCATAGCATTATAATATTGTTGAATATTTAGCTCAAGCACCTTCGGCAATGTCTGCTTTGGAAGTTCTCCAAACATGTCCAATGTAGTGGAAATCATTGTTGTCTTCTATAGGTGGTATTGATCTTGCCGATTTGATTTTAATTACCTTTGATCTTGAAAACCATGTGCCTCGTCTTCCTCATCAGATTCCTTTTCTGATCCAAGTTATCATTAAAGGAAAGACGATTCATCAGACTATTATTGATGAAGGTGCTTCCACCTACATCATGTCTGTTGCATGTTGGAAGGCCATTGGCTCTCCTCCTCTCAATCAATCCTCGAACACTTCGGAGGACTTTGATGGCAGAGGCTCTTGTCCATATGGTATTCTCACAAACTTTCCTATCACGTTGGAAGGAAAGACCATTGAACTAGAAGTGGAAGTTGTAGACACGAGTCTCAATTACAACCTTCTTCTCAGGTGAAGTTGGACCCATGCTATGTTTTGTGTGGTTTCTTCTTTGTTTCAGGTGCTTTGTTTTCCTCACAAAGGAAAATTTGTCACCCTTGACCAACTGTCTTTTTTTGCTTCTAATTCATCGAAAGACAATGTCCCATTTGTGGGAAATATTGAAATTCCTCATGAGAGTGTGGAGGCAAGTGTTTTCAAAGATTCTACTTTGATGGGTACTTTTACTCTCCCACCTCCGAATGTCACTTCGATCAATATGATCTCAGTTTCTACAGATCCTTGGATTATTCCTACTCTAGATAAAATTGATTCATTTGGTGATTCTATGTCGTTAAGTCCATTAGAGCAGGATTATCAAGAAATTGTCTTGGCTTCAATGGTTGCGTTAGAAAGTCATGATATTTTGAGTATGAACCTAGACACTTATGTGCCATCTCCTTGGCTTGGTTAATGGGATTCTTCAGATCCTTTGAACGAGATGTTCCTCACTGATGAGAGTATTGTTGACATCATGTCTCTAGATGAAACTCCTTATTCTTCATTTCTTCCTAGCCTTAGTGAGATTCCTTCATGTCTTGAAGTGTTCGTTTCTCATTGCCCAATGCATCCACTTGAAAAACTTGTTTTGGTACACTAAGTCTTGTCTGAGGGTAATATGGGGAACATTAATGTAACCTTACTCATTGACATCTTAGTCCAACCTGAAATCGTCAAAATCTTTCTGTTGGGGGCACCTTTTCCTTGTCATGAAATCAAGTTTCTCTTGCCTCCTTTCATGCGACTTTTTCACCGAGTCTCTACCGTTTTCCCATTATCACAGTGGGGCTTTAATATTATGAATCATAACCCTCACTCATCTAGGGGGCATGGGGGCATAACCTTTGATGATTTTTACTCTATTATTTTGCCGAGTCGATGCTTACACATCATGTCAATGATGAAACTCTAGTAGTATTATCTGTTGATTGATTACCCGAGTCCGAAAATGGACTCCATCTAAAAGTATTATGCGTGAAATTCGTGTAATGAATTTTTGTACATTAGTGTGTAAATTCATTAGTGTGTGCTTTTCTATTTTTGGTGTGTTTTTTTCTTTGTAGACATATGCTTTTCTGCTTACCTCATGTTCCACTCGATTTGCAGATGTCATCAAGTCATTATCTCGGTTTTTTTTATGGTGCTTTTTGTAGCACATGGAATTTGTCTGCTACAGCTTGGGCACTCTTTGCCCTTGATGACGAGTTGATTGACTTACAAGGTATATGCCTCGTTAGAAAAACTAACAATATTGTTGAATATAGTGCAGTCATCGAACTATTTTCAAAAGAAGTTTCTCTTGGAATTAGAGATTTAGTTGTCAAGTTAGATTCACAACTCATTTTGTTACAGTTAAATAATAATTAATCGGTAAGAAATACACATATATTGCGTATGTACCTATGTGTTCAATTAATGGAATTTTTTTATTTTTATTTTATCACATATCAACATATTCCATGCAATTTGAATACATTAACATATGCATTAGCAAACTATGTTCTTGATAGAGATTTGCATAATTTATAAAACCAATCACATCATCATGATACATGGACACATACGTATAAAATAAAACATGCATATGTATATATATATTATGTGGTGTGGTGTGTGTGTTGTGTCTTTTATTATATATATATATATATATATCATGTCTATTAGAGTGTTTACATCAAAATCTCAAAAATAAAGTGTTCTGAGAGACTTGGCTTTCAAAGCCTACAAAATGTGTAAAAGTAACTAGAAAGGCTATCAGCCCGCTCAATGCTCGTGGTAGCATGAGATTGTTTTGATCACTCGGCCTAATAGCCAATGCAGTCTTGCTGATACTCCTACGGTGTGCCTCTGCCATCACAGTGGCACCTCGTGTATGGTAGCATACTATGGTATCACCCTCTTAATCACATCCAGGTTGCGCTCCATCTCTACCAAGGGCTCTGCCCCTTCCTCATAGCAAGTGCCTATTATCTGATGGGCTTCTCGCCATGCTATTGGAAACATGCCAAGTGGTATTTCTGGTCCAACATATACACATTAATCACAAGTTACATCTCAGTTACACTTTTACAAAAACTCATAAAACTTGGAAAAAATCAAAAAACAAGTTTTACCTGTGTCAGTCCACTCTTCTCCCATGGCAGAGGTAGATCTGGATTCCATCGACATAAGCATAATCATCCACAACAAGTAGTTGGAAACATAGCCAACTGAAAAAATGTGGAGGGAAATGCATCTATTGACCCCCTCCTCCTTGGGGCATGAGCTGAATCCACCTCACTAGCCTCAGATCCTAGGGGAGAGGATTTGACACCTCAACAAACTGGTTCCAAAACAAGGGCACCCACTCTAGGAAGAAATTAACCAGTATTGAACCGAAACCAAATTATTTCAGGTTCACTCATTTACCATTGGTTAGTTGTCTGTTCATATTCTCCAGTAGTCCTCCACACTAGCTAAAGACTGTGGGAGTCAGACAATCTACTACATATTGGAATTGTGACTGGGAGGCTTCATGGAGAGCTTACGAGCCGGATACACGAGCTATGGTGAACAATATGGTTCTCAAGGGAAGTTTAGTGATTGTTGTTGTTTTCACTTTGCCACCCATGGTCATCTATGAACCTTGGCAATGTCTCCTGATGAGATTACTAGTACTCTTACCTCCTTGATGAGATCCAAAGAGTTGGACTCTCTCTTCCCTCCTAGACAATCTGGTGATGAAATAGATGTATGTTTCTTCTAGCACTAGATCCTAATATTTTATTATGAAGAGCACTTGATCAACATCCCATAAGATGATAAAATACAATAGAAACTCCATATGATCTCTCAATCATGTGGTCCTAAAGAACTTCAACAACTAAAAATTTCTCAAAACATTGATACATTTTGTATCCTAGGCTACCTAGTGGTCTTTGGTCTCATGGCCTCTTTCTTTCCATTATAGAACCTTGATCTCCTGCAAAACATCATTAAACATAAGTTAGAAACTTTTTCATGGATCAAAATCAAGAACTTTTTTGCTTTAAAGTGAGTTTTTCTTCAAAAAATTCCACCTCGGTGCCATCATGCCCGTTTTTATTAATAGAGCAATGTAATCACGAGGGCCTTTGTGCTCAGGAGCGATCATCACGGGTCTGATGAGGAAACATGTGATGATCACTGAAGTTTTAAAATTTTCAAATCCTTCCTTTTGGCATACAAAATTCCATTAAAAATACATAAAAATAGGATGAACTGCAAGATCAAGGACAGACCTCTTACCTGCTACAAACGGTTCGCGAAATGATGCACCGGATCTCCCTCACCGGTCATTTGAAAATCGAGCAAAATACGGCACAAATGCACTCTCAAAACCTACTTTGGTGAAATGGTAAAAACATTTTTACTTATGGTCTATTTATAATTTGTGAGCTCATTTATTGTCAATATTTTATCAATATTTGACTAGTACAAAATGACTAATTAGTTACTTAAAAAACAACTAAAATTTGCATATAAACAACCATTTCTCAATCGGTGACCAATAGTAGCTAATTTACAGTATATTATTGTTGGTCCCTCATTTTGTTCCCACCACTGTTGTTTTCCATCTCTATTTTGACCTTTTCAGCACTCTTAAACCTACTCACCTGCCATTCTTATTGTCCTAAACACTGTCTTAATCTTACTATGAGGTAAAGCCTTTCATGGTAACATTTTGCTTTTCATTGGTTGAATTTAACTGAATATGAGTAGCTATCCATGAACTAACTAATCACTATGGTTGAAGTGTAGACATTGTAGTAGATGAGTAGGGTGACAATAGGAGAATGCAGGCAGTGAACCATGGTTCCTCAACTTTTGTACTCAATAGGCATTTTGGGTTCGGTACTTAACAATGCAAGGGATGAGAGGCCGTATAGTTCTAGATGGGTGAGCTTCCTCCAGCCATGTTTGAAAGTGTTCAACTCTAGACATGACAAAGATCCTCATTATCCTCTCTGAATGGAGCAGACACCAAGATTGGGATTGGTTGAGGGTTGTTAGGCTAAATCAGACAAGTTGTTCGAGCCACCTATTTTGAAAGAATGAATCAGCTAGGCTGTTAGGATTTACTATCCATGGTTCATTTTGTTTCAACTTAGTTAATGCCTATAAAAGGCTACTCTGTATTACTTAGAAGCTAGTGAACAGAAGTTAAATTTTCACTGTGTATCCTTCAGACTTATCATTCTTTTATAAAAAACATTTACAATGGTTGGGCATTAAGTTCAAGTTAAATTGTTTGATGGTTCGTTGTGGATGATGAGCTAATTGTGATCGAAGTCTCTCACTTTATGTAAGTTAATCAGCTCCCCAGGTGTGGTATGGCCCACCCATCTGGGATCAGCTTTGTACTATTGCGTAGGAGTATACCTATGTGATAGATATAATCACTTTTTATTTATATTTGATTCAATACTAGTTTACCTGCTGTGTGGAAATTTTTCTTAGTTTTGAATGATTGTATCATGCTGATGATATGATGCTTTTAGACCCCTTTGTTTCAGCAATCCAAATATAAATCTCTTGTGTGACTTGCTTTCAAGGCAAAGACCTACTATGTTTGCGGAAACTAAAAATTGTATTGGACTGTGATTGTCATAGGTGAATAAGAAGTTTGTTGAATTACATTGTCATCTAATGCTTATGAAGAGCTAGTTTATCTATTGAAAATGTAGAATCTACTTTCAAATGCCTAAATTGGATAACATATTTAGAAATTAGAGTTGAATAAAATCTGAGTTTAATTTGGATTGTGATCAGTCAATTTCAAAATTGCTTCTCTTGTTTCTTCTAGTAATTGAATTGATTGACTCCCCTCTGAACTATTTCCGTAGATGCATGCACCATAGGAAGTATTTGTTTCAGGTTGGTTTTTTGGAATAATGCGATTGTCATGAGCTTGATTTAGTTTAACTCGAATGGTTTTATGATAAGTTACTTACATGAATATGTATACAACAAAAGCATTACTTTCAGAGTAATTGATTTGAATGGTTTATTATAGTTTCAGTTAGTTTCATTTGTCAAATGGGTTCTCAGTTGTTAAGTAGACTGTGTGGATTGATTTTAGAATGCAAAAGAGTGATCTAGTGTTAGTTTTCAAAGCAATTTCCTTTGTTTCATTTGGATTGCTTGATTTCCTTGTTTTGTTTGAATGCTTGGTTATATTTCCATAGCTTAGCTGCCTAATTGGATTTCAAAAGCAGAGTACTGGTTTTTTAAAAATAGGGTTACTTACATTTTGAAGATTGATGCGACTGTATGGTAGTTTTGAGTATAGTTTCTCATAGTTATTTCATTTAATTGCCATGATTGAATAGAGTTAGTGCTTGAATTTGTTTCTTGCAGTCATGATCAATTAGGAACCTGTCTGTAACTTGGTTGAGAGTAAAACAAAGTATCTATATTAAGTTCTCAGCACCTATAGGTTTTAACCCCGTATAGAAATTACCTGCATATGAATTCTAAAACACAAAAAATAAACAATGCGAGATCATAACACATATACACATAGATTTTCCCCTAGATCCCAAAACCAGGACTACCATCTTGATTTTTCATTATGTTCCTTTCAATGTTACAATACATATTTATAGATTCCAAAGCATCCAATACCATAGACCAAAAACCGTTGCGTCCAAATACCATGGACCGAAAACCATCACGTCGAAAAAATATGTGCAAAAATCATGCACAAAACCATAGTTGGGTCTGCCCAACCTAACATAGGGTCCAAAACCAAAATTTTCCGAGGCGCTGCCCTGGACCCCATAAAGTAGGGTTACGGGTGCCCTTCAAACCCCCTGTTAACTACATGGAAAGAATATAACACAACCCAACATTCTCCCACTTGTTGTTTCCTTTCCACAAGGAGCCACAAGAGAGCTTAGTAATTTTCCCAACCCTAAAATGCCCATTGTATCTCTACAACAAGAGAACTTCTCAAAGCTCACAGATTTTGTCAATGCATCTGTAGTATTCTTCAAAGTGTCCACCTTTACCAGCAACACCTTTTCGTCTTCTATCATATCCCTCACAAAGTGATATTGAACATCAATATGCTTTGTCTTTGAATGATATGCAAGGTTCTTTGCCAAGAAAATTGTACTTTGACTGTCACAGTCTATTCTTATAGCTTCTTGTACTAACCCCATACTTGAACACAATCTTTGCAACCAAATTGCTTCCTTACTTGCATGAGTGGCTACCATGTATTCTACCTTTATAGTTGATAGTGCCACTAGAGATTGTTTCTTACTCATCCAACTGACTGCACCTCCAAATAGGTTAAACACATACCCACTTGTAGATC